>WYDI02024829.1:0-26907 GCA_009867235.2 Psittacus erithacus | reverse complement strand
TGTGTAATACTAAATAAATGGCATTCGCTGGATCACATTGATCGGCTCAGCGTTGTCCGTGACTCCCGCGCCGACACTTAGCTTCTGTTGCACAGCTGTTACATGGCATGAAATACCCCTTTGGTCAGTTTGAGTCAGCTGTTCTGACTATGTCGCCTCTCGTTATCTTGCCCACCCCCAGACCACTGGTGAAAGGGGAATATTGGAAAGCCAGCCTTGATGCTGTGCAAGCATTGCTCAGCAGTAGCCAAAACCCTGGTGTGTTATCGACACCTTCCTAGCTAAGAATACAAAGCACAGCACTATGAGGGCTTGTGTGGGGAAAATCAACTCCAACTCAGCCAGACCCAGTACAATAAGTATCAAAGGAGCTATGTAGATACCTCATAGCAGCCTACAAGGATGCCAGAGAGGGACTCTTTATCAAGGACTGTAGAGATAGGACAAGGGACAATGGGTTTAAAATTAAATAGGGGAGATTTAGATTGGATATTAGGAAGAAGTTCTTTACTGTGAGGGTGGTGAGACACTGGAATAAGTTGCCCAAAGAAGTGGTGAGTGCTCCATCCCTGACAGCATCCAAGGCTAAGCTGGACAGAGTATTGATATTGGGTATTGCATAGGACCTTGCTTACTCTGTGTCCAAATTAATAACTGTCAAATCCCTCACCTGAATATATATACCACACTTTCTGTTTGTTTGTTTATTTATAAGCTACTCTAATTTGATGCAACTGGCTAAATCTTGGCAAGAACAATTAATGTATCTTGTCTTCCATGGCAGACAAATCTTCACTGGGCAGCAGGACATAGGAAAACTGTTTTTAAAGAGACTTTGGTTAGTTCCTTTTTATGTCATAAAATGGTGTAAAACAGTTAACGTTGGTCTATCTTATTGTGGTTTTTTCATCTCTGCAAAGCTGAGTTTGGATCCTTCTCCTTTTCATGTACATGTCTGTATTTTCCTTGATGTGAGAAATCTCCAGCTTAAGCTCTTCAGATACACCTCCTGGGCAAGTGTCTTCTGTCTGATGTCTTTTCTAGGGAGCTGAATCTGATTATTCAGTTCTCTATGATGCTGCAAACAGTTGAGACTTTCCTTATTTGAGATTTACCTATTGAGAATAAATCAAAAAGACCTTTTTTTTTCCCATTATTGCTGCCAGATTATTTTTTCAGAATATTTCCATTTGAATAGAAGCCTCTAACTCATAAGAATTCTGAATCATTCTATTGCATCTTCTTCTTCAAATCTAGGGGATGCATGTTATAACCCCTATGAATTAGTGGTTTACTTTACCTGAGGCTTTTACTAACTGCAGTTGATCCAATTTCATCAATTTCATGGAAGTGGCATAGTTTCTACAAAGCCAAGAAGCAGACTGGCTCACAAAAGTAAATTTTGCCCTTTCTAGCATCATCATACTCAGTAGATGGACTACTATCATGATGCGTTTGTTTTATGTGGCATGGTTTCAGTAGCTGATGGAGATTGGAGCAGTGGTGTTTTCTGTGTTAGAGAGAGCCAGTTCCAGCTGGCTCCATAATGGACCCATCACTGGCCAAGGCTGAGCCCACTAGCAACACTGGAAACACCTCTTTGATAACGTATTTAAGAAAGGGTAAAAAACACTGTGCAGTAGCTAAGAGAAAGAAGAGTGAGAAAAAATATGAGAAACAGCTTCACAGACACCAAGGTCAGTGCAGAAGGAAAGGGAGAAGGTGCTTCAGCTGCTAGAGCAGAGATTTCCCTGCAGGCTGTGGTGAAGACCATGGTGGCCATTACAGTAATTGGTAAGTGATCTCCCTGTCCTTATCTTGACCCATGAGGTTTTTGTTGCATCTTTCTCCCTTTGTCCTGTAGAGAAAGGAAAGTGATAGAGTGGCTCAGTGGGAGCCTGGCAGCCAGACAAGGTCAACCCGCCACACATGGTTCAGGCAAGATTTGAACGTATAGCTTCAGTACAGTGGTGGCTGAATTTACAGTAGCACCAAGCCCTCAGCAAAGCCAGAATTGCACTGAAATCCGATGTTAACAGTAGTAAGTCATGTTTTCTAGCCATCTGTTGAATACAAAGTAGAGGATTCTTGACATATCATCTCCAGGTCATGCATCTCATTTTACCTCTGTCTTCCTCATAAACATGGTCCATCAGAGAGTGAATTTTCTTTTTTGGCCCATAGATTGACTGTTTCAGTTCTCATCTAGTTTGTGTCGCTCATTTGTTATTTCCTCACTGCAAATTCAGGTGACTGACTTAATTTCTAAGGAAAGCCTGTATCAATCATCAATTCCCCTTGCCACTTCCTAAGATAATCTGATGTGTGTTTGCGCTGCCAAGGTGCCGCTGCTTAATGATAGGTCCTAAAGGCTCCTTGTTCTGCACTTCATACTTCTTAGTGCAGAGACTAATTAAATGCCAGGGGCTTCAGACCATACATGTGCATTTTCCAAGTGACTTCTGAACACCTCTGACAGTTTCCGTATCCCTTGGCTTAATAGAGTAGTTATAATAATTAATCTTATTTAAATCTTGGTGATTTTTTTTAAGTCTTCCACTCTTTTCCCAGTCATGTACTCAGCAAACGTGGATCTTCCCGTTCTGCATTCCCTCCTTTTATACTGGTTTCTATCTATACTACACTTTTCCTTTCAAGTACAATTGAGACAACAAAGTTATTTCTTACTGAAATGAGATTTTTTTTGTCATCAGATAAATATGAAGGAAGCTGCTTTTGGGGTTGAAAACCCGTTAGAGAACAATCTAGAGAATAAGAAAATGTGCTAGTACTTTCTCAAACTCTCTTCAGCCCATAACCTATACTCACAGAAAATATGTATCACACTAGATTAACAGTATGTCCAAAATAGGATCGTATCTACTGCAGACACATGAGCTGTGTGTGACTGGCTTCCCTCAGGGACATCTGAATTCCCCTTATGGTCTGCTAAGTAGTTTTTCCCTGTGAGAAAGTTCAAGGAGTTGTTTCGGAGGTTACAAGGTCTGGATCTGAACATCACGCTGACTCATGCTTTCAGGTTATCTCAGCAGCAGTAAGAGCTGGACACTAAAAAATATCTACAGATCCTACATCTGCAATAAAATAAAAAGAAAATGTTCCTTGCAGAACTAAAAATTGAATGGTTGCTTATACTTCAAGAGATTTATGCCTTACCCTGTACCTACACCTCTTCTATATCCACTGTTGTCAGGCTGGTTTAATGTCTTTGTAATATCATGCATCACATGCCTGCTGTGTTATAATCAAGTTGAGTCAATGACATACTGGGGTTTATTAATAAACTATGCACACAGTAATCTTATTTTCATTTGGATAGCAGTTGCACTGCAGATAAATTGACTTCTAAGTAATGAGATTGATTAATCATACCACTACCCATTATTAAGGCACCAGTGTTTGATAAGAAATGTTCTTCTTCCATGAAGCATTGATGTAGCTATCCCAAAAGACATAAAATGTGTGTCTGGCTTCATACAAGACCTAGGAAAGCCATTCAAATAAAATTGCATTGATGCTAAGTGTTCTTTACCACAGTTTATTAGTTTGTTAATATTTTCATCTTTTCAGCAACATATTAAAAACCAAGGCTTTTTCAGCCTAACAACAAAATGTTATTCAAACCCACATTTTTGTGTCACATAGGAGTCATTTGTGGTTTATTCTTCTTTTCTGCTGTATAATTATGGCTCTTTGGCCACAATACTCCACTTTTTCAGCCCTTGAAAATGGAAGATTTTGCATCAGAGAATAACCCATGCAGGATCCATTGTGAGATTTTTAGTCTGAAATCCCAGCTTAGCTGGGAGAAGATGAATACATAGCTGTAAACTTAATTTCTCTTCAGACGTAGGAACCTTAATGCAGATTTTAATGGCATCCTTTTCTTCTTTTATTTATAAACACAGAGCCATCTTTCTGACTTAAATCTATTGTTAATTCTGTAAAAGAACTAAAACTTTGTAAAAGGCTGAAAAACCACTATTTCCTTTTAAAGGAAGGGCAATGTGTTTTTTCTTATTTCTTTTTTCCTTTGAAGCTAGCAGAAGTTCTCTATCTCTTACTACGAAAAAAGGGACCTGATGTGTCTACAGGGCTATGAAGTTGCCAAGCGTTTTTTTATGTTTTTTTTCTTCTTAACTGTATACCAAAAGAGATGGTTCACAAACAGTGTCTGAGTTTTTCAGACTTCAGGCATAATGAGGATTCTGCTTTTACCAGTTTAGAAATACAGTATGTATATAGCTGGTATGTATTATTTAGGAGCAGGACTCTTTCAGTGCCTTGCTTTAGCAAATGCTGATTAGTTGTGATTGGACTCCAGCAGAGGTCCATCACATAATTATGGTGAAATAGTCAGAGAGCTGATATATTGTTCTTTATAAGGTGTAATGACAAGTATCTTTAATCAGTGTTCAGGGCATCATTTGTGATAATTACTGATGAAGTCTTTAATCTTCAGTTGCCTGAAGATAAATGGCTGATTTTCAGAAAGAACTAAATGATTTCCTAGGTGCAGTAGAAAACACGGTGACTAATAATGTGGCAGTAACTAGTTTCTTTAATCACTGTAATTTTTCTTTCCTGTGGCTCTTTCTTTTTGATCTGTCATATGTGCAGCAAGGCAATGCTCTGCATTATGATAGAGTTCAAAATTGAGGTTAATTTGAGATTAGGTCTAAAACATGATGTTGAAAAAGCTTTACAATCTTTTCACTATGGGTGTTCAATGAAAATGTCATGGAATAATCCGGAAATTGTTGTGGTACTCCATGCAGGATGTTGATGGAATCCTTCAGGAGGAAGTCCTCGGGAATTGCTCATATTATAATGATAATTGGTTCCTTCTGAAAATCAATAGGATTTGCCTACGAAGTTTCACTTTTCCTACTACTTTTTTTTGCGGTTTTCCTGCAATGCTTATCTATTATAAAGAATCAGACTGCTGCATACTCTTTACAGTCTTCCTGTTTCTCTGCACCCCACTGCAAAAAAGGTCAACCAAATCTGGACTTGTTTAACTGAAAAGAAGTTTTTTTATGGCTAACCTAAAGTAGTTGTGAAAGGAGTGGTAAAAGGAAGAATGAACATGGAGAACTTATTCCTCTTTCACAGCTACTATTACAGTTATATACTGAAGAACTTATTTGGGCCCACATCACCATAATTTCTCACTGTGGGACTGAAATCCACTGTTGTACAGTCCTTCATTTGACTGACATCTTTTCATTCAAAGTTTTCCCTTTCTACAGATTTCAGCATTGATTTTTGGGGAAGCTTATAGGAGAGGACATGGGACAGATGTTTCTTTCTTTCTTCCCTGAAATGGAGTGCAGGAGCAGCAGGAACAGCCTTTACACTCTGCTCTTTAGGAAGTGGATTTGGCTGCTCTCTATATTTTGATAGAGTGCTCTATGATTCAGTTTTTCATTCTTCTCAGTATTTTTTTCCAGTGGTGCTTTGTTGAAAAATTATTTTCATATGCCCTTAGGAACACTAGGCAATAATTCCCACTGACTGATGACGAGAGAGTTCTTGAAAGGAGACCTAATCAACTCTCATAGCTTTCAAACTGACAGCCTTTCCAACAGGAGCACAGATGCCAACAACAGCGCAGTCAAGATCCAGCATCTGGAAGCTACCCCTTTGCTATTGGCAGGCATCCCAGATAACAGCTCAGGGACCGGGGAATAAGAAAAGAGGTTCCCTATTTTTCCAACCACTTTGTCTTGTTTTGTGGAAACACATGTTCAAGTGATAGCAAGAGCCCATATCTCTGTTCAAAATCATCACACTGGTCATAATAACTCAAGAATCAGTTTCTCAGCTAGTATGATTTTTCTGGGGCAGTGCTTAGGAGGCACACTCCTTCCATGGAAGCTTATTCCCTCTGACAGCTTGTGCACAAATGACTGCTCCAGTGATCTTGTGACTTCTCTGAGGATCAGACAAGTTTCCGTAGTCTGACAAACAGAAAACAATGGGCTCAGAGAATAGAGATGGGTGTGTTATGATTCTCAAAAGTATTGCCAGGCAGAGGAGAATAACGTTCAAGCTTAGCTGATATACATAAAACATTTTTTAAAGCTTCATGGCAAGATAAGAATAATTTTAGAGGATATTCTGTGAAGAATAGTTTCTCCTGGAGTTTATTTGATCTAATCATATGTTCAAAGTCTGTAGTGGAGTGTTTTGATGATTGGCAAAAAAAAGTAATTGGGGGCAGAATTAGGTAATATTTCAAGGAAGAACTTTCCATAACCCAGACACTGTGTGAGTATTTAGGCAGTTACATATGAGTATTCGGGTGAGAATCTGGGTCTAAAGATTTATTTAGCATAAGCTAGACACAATCAGATGCATATGAGCTTACTTACATTACTTCATTGACTGTTGTGAACCTTAAGAAATTAAGCTTTCAGGCAGTCTGGTTTTACAACAGTATTTACCTCTGCTATTCCCAGCTTTATAGGATGGTGTTCGAATATTGCCCAGTGTATTGATGCTGTCTGTGCACTCAGCCACTATATTATCCCAGGACAGCTGAATGTGTCATGAAACGTGAAGTATCTGCCCCATCATTCATCTGTAGCCTCTGGTTTCTGATAAGTCAGTTAAGGCCAAAAGCTTTTTCTTATTGTTTTCCTGCTTGTCATGTTTGTAGAATCATAGAATGCTTTGTGTTGGAAGGGACCTTTAAGTCATCTAGTTCAACCCACCTGCAATGAGCAGGGACATCTTCAACTACAACAGGTTACTCAAAGCCCCATTCAACACAACCTTAAATGTTTCTGGGAATGGGGCAACTACAACCTCTGTTCCAGAGTTTCAGCACCCTCCCAGTGAAGAATTTATTCCTTATATATAATCCAAATCTTCCCTCTTTCAGTTTAAAGCCATTACTTTTTCTCCTGTTGCTACAGACCCTATTGAAGAGTCTATCCCCATTTTTCTCATAAGCCTCCTTTAAGTATTGAAAGGCTACAATAAGGTCTTCCAAGATGTTCTGTAACTCTTTCCATAAAGCCATAAAGTCAATTGAAATCTGCTCTTTGATGACCTAACCCAAATGTCATTGTCATCTTACAGTTTTTTATTAGGTCTTGAAACAATCTGCAACATCTCTGTTAGAATTATACCTACCTGGCACTGGTTAATAGAGTTGGCTGTTGAGAAGCAAGGGCAAAAGCCTGAGCAGGGCAGAGTGGTGAAGTTATGTTCCAGGCAGTGGCAAAGCACTGTTTCTGCTCTATGTATTGTGTTTCTTGTGTGAACAAATACCAGAGCTGTCAGTCAAACCCTCTTTCTCCTCTACTGAACTCATTAGAAGTATTTTATTTAAAACTGTAAAATGATGGCCTGCAGAATAAATGGTAAGCTCCTCATGGTTCACGGAATTTGATTGTCTTTGGGTGTAAATTACTTGAGGGCTGGTATATGTGCTATGCATAATACAGGAGGTATCAACTGGGCTAGGAAAATGAACCTTGAAAATGTAATACTTATGCAAATTTATTCAGTTCCAGCTATTGAAAAGTTTCTCATTTTGTTGCAGTAAATTACAGCAAATTAATAAAGGTGTCTTAAAGTAACATGCCCAGGAAAGTTTCTGATTAGCCATTATTTCTGTTTCAGTGTTAAAAATAGAAATTGTGGATTTCTGAAGTGATGAAAAAGACTGTACATTGGTTTATAATTGGCTTTGCAATTTGATGTATGTTTGCATGCATGTCAAAGAGCTATAAATGATTCATTGCCTGACGGTGTCATAAGTGAAGACTTCAGGAAGGCAGCATAATGACAACATTAAAGATTGAGCTGTTTCCTGGCAGAAGAAGGCGTAGAAATCACATCCCCCCACATCAGAGAAACCACCATTATTGCACTTAGCAAAAGCAGAGCATTTCTTGTGCAGACTGATTGTTGGCAAGAAGGAAAGTGGCTTTAACAAGGACTAGAAATGATCATTTTGGGGTGTGATTGGCTGAAATAAAATTACGCTACAGAAAAAAACCCACCAGGTTTTGAAATATTCCTAAGAGAACTGAAATTTATTGGCCTTATTTGATTTTGCAACAAACCTTCAAGTAGAATATTGCAAGAGATCTTCAGTTCATAATTTTTCGCAATACAGTAACAGGCAAAATACAGGTAACCTGAAAAATAGCATACTTAGAACCAATAAAAGGGTTATTTTTTCTCCTTTTCTGTACACCATAAGGTAGCTGATGTAACACATTGCTGGAAGGTGCTACTGTGAACTTTGTTGGATTTGCCAGAACTGTGCAAAATGACAGCATTGATAATTCCGACAACCGTTGTTCAGAAAGGATGGGAACTGCGAGAGCTATGGTACAAACCAATATTTAGTCAATCTTGCCTTAAGGCATGCAATTGTTGAAGTTATTGGGCTTAGGTCTGGATTTTCTTTCTTTGTTTATCTGTGTCTTCTCAGTCAGTATTTGATACTTAACTATGATCAGTTGCAAAACAAGACTTGTTGGACATCTCCTTTGATCTAGTTTGGCAGAGCCTATACAAATCAGTGTATATTGCTCACATTTTGGGGGAAAAGTGAGAAGTCACTCATGAACCAAGTGAAAAGAGCGGGATATGCAAGAACATTTGGAAATAATACTAAAAAATAATAGTGCTATCAATAGAGACATGATTTCTTCCCACCTGCTTGTGACTCATAGGAACCTACTTGGTAACACTGCGGCTGTGTAACAGACTGAAAGAAACAATAAGATAAAAAACCTGCCTTAGTAACGAAATGTCAAACTGCTTAAAAAATGAACCCATAAAGGTTGAAGCAATTTGTCACTGCCAAAAGACAGCTAAATATTTCTTCTTTAGCCATTTTTTGACAATGTTACTAATGTTTAAATTTAACAAACTGAGGAAGACATCGGAAATAATGTTATGATTGTTCTAATTTTTATCTTCATTTGTAAAGACAAAACTAATAAACCGGCATGCAGCAACTGCTCTGATGATAGAGATCTTCACATTAAATTCTGGGCCAAGCTCTCAAATAAATAATTTGGGTGGGCATATTGGTGCCATATCTTTTTTTTCCTATGAGACTCTGTGTGATAAAGAACTAAAATGACCCACTGAGAAGTTATATTCAGATAATACCTATTTTTAAAGTAATTTCAGAAGCCAAGCTGGTGGGAGTAGAATGACAAGATTCAAAGCAATCTTGGCCTCATGCAGAGGTAGTCTGAAAAGTAAAAGGCGCAGTTCATAAACGTCCGGTTCATGGGCAGGAATAACAACATACCAGAAATCCCAAGAGTCTCATGTCCTATACCTTTTCTATAAAAATAATTCACAAGCCATCTTGGTTTCTCGATGTCTCTATGTCACGTTGCAAGACAGTAGAGATGTGTTCCCTACAGCTAATGCGAATGGGTTTTGACTACAGCAAAGGCTGAAGCTGTTAGATTGATAGAAAATATAGACAAACACTGCAATACAGAGAGATCCCGTTTTGTCTCTTTTGTTTGGTTGGGTTTTGTCCAGCCTCTTTGAATTCTAGGTTACCCCAAGAAAAACAAAATCTCTTATATTATATCACATGATGTTTGAGCAATAGTCCTTAGATTTTTCTTGTGGTAGCATCAAACTCTTAAAGATCTTTTCTTCAAAATGTGAACTGGAAATGAGGAAATTCATTGCCTTATTTAAGTGGGACTTGCCTTTTGATGGTCTCTTTAGTAGCCTTTCTGCTCTTTTTTCCTTCCTGGTTCTTTATACGTTCCTTTCTTTGGACAGGAAGATTCCTGTCTTTACCTTTGAATCTTTCACACAAATAGCAAACATGTTCATCTCAATAACTGAGAAGCAAATTCTATTTTTACTTGCAAGTCTTATATCAGCCCTGAAAGAGGAGATACAGAAACAGAATACTACTTCTTGGAGTAACCGACAATCCATCTCCTCCTATTTCTTATTACACATCTTCTAAATTAAGACTCCAGTCTTATGCCTTCAATTAATTTCTCCTTCTCCTTTCCCATAGATCAGGATCCATGTTCACTTTGTCACCAAATTCCCCACTTGCTAGCGATAAGTTCTTTGCCTCTGCTCAGCTTGTAGGTAATGCTTATACACAGTCAATAGAAAGTAGAAGTCAAACTCCAATGAGCTCACCTTTCAATTCAAATACATTTCTCAGGTTGCCGCTGTGTATGACTTGGGCTTGATTTGTGTGCAACCACTCTCAAAAGTACCAGCACTTCATATTGATAAATTTTACTCAACCTTCAGGTTTGGAACATAGTCTTCAAAATAAACAATATTTTCAAGCTGTAGTAACACTAAAAACCCATTCTTTATCTTATGACAAGTTGGTTCTCTCATGTTTGTAGTCATTCTTCCTCCATATATGGGCATATTTATAGCTGAGTATAGTTTTATTTTAAGACAGTAGCAGGTTGCAAAGTGGTTGGGCTTTTTAGACTTAAAATAGCAGCTTCGTGTGCTGCTGTATCAAGGTCTTTGTACAACTCAAGCACAGTTTGTTGGGAAATTGCACTAAACCAAAGCTAAGTCTTCATTGTCATGATGTGCTGTGTGAGCAAAGCACGTTTGGTTGATACAGGTGTTTCTTTACTGAGACGGCTGAGTTGAGCCTTATGTGAGTTGAGCCTGAGTTGTGCTTATGTGGCAAGGCGTCAGTCCCTCTTCCTCTTATTCCAGTGATGATACTACACCTTGAAAGTAGGACTTGTCAAATGTCTAATCGCTATGATAATACATTTTAAGGCAATTTTTGTGAACATTTTGGGAGGGCAAGAAAGGAACCAAATTTCAGAAGCCCAAATGGAGTAGCTCTTGGACAAGTGATGTGTGACTTGGGTTATTCCTCAAAACTGAATGATGTGCAGAGAATGCAGTGTCAGCCTAGTTCTCCTCTTATATACCTATTGGTAATGCATATTCCTAACAAGCATGAAAGCCCAAATATTATGGTCAGAGACAGGATGGAGTGATGTTCAGTCTTGAGTTCAGTACCTGAGTTCAGTCCATCACCTTTGTGGAAACTGTGAAATAGGCATAGAATCATAGAATCATAGAATAGTTAGGGTTGGAAAGGACCTTAAGATCATCAAAGTCCAACTCCCCTGCTGTGGGCAGGGACACCTCACACTAAGCCATGTCACCTATTTATTAGAGTAGGCTTGACTATATTTTCCATAGAGCATCTTCTGTGCATCCTACTGTTTACTGTTCCTCAGCTTCAAAAACTGCTGTGGCATCTTGTGCTATGTTACATGATTCAGCACATGGCAATGTCTCTGGCTTCCAAATGTACAGATGAGATTCAGGTATGTTTTAATTTGTGTCTTTAACCTATTAAGAGGGTGTGCAAGGTCTGTTATTGCGCTTAACTGACTAGTCATTGAAGTGTGAAACCACAATAAGAGAGAACTTGCAATCATTATTACCAATGTCTTTTTTTTAAAAAAAGGGTGTTTTATTTCACTCTGAACAAGGAAATTATTTCTTTCTAAGGCATCCTAACACTTTCTTTTTTCCCCAGTTTGGGCACTGAACTGTAAAATCAATTATTCCTGTAGCTCTAGTCATATGTGAACTGAGACGCAAGCATGAAGTCACTTTCTCTCCGTCACTGGCAGTATTTAATAGAGCCTGGCGTTTCTAAATAGGAAGCTGTGGTCCTTGCTACTGCTTTTATTAAATAAAGAGCATTTTAGGGTGACCATTTGCTCTGGGTCTGCGCATCAGACCCAGAAAATAACACTGAACCAAGTGGTTTCATGCATGCAGTATGGTAGAAGTTCACTGTGCTTATATTACACCAAACACTATGAGAGAAATGGCATCTGCAAGAGAACTGGTTTTAACTAATTTGTCTGATCCAAACCAGTCCACATGCTATGGTAAAGCATCCTCAGTTGGCTCTTGTATCAGCCATGGCCATACCTTCCTGCAGGGAGCACTATGAGGACAACACAAGATGGGATCTTCACCTCCCTACATACCACTTCTTCTATCTCAAGTCCCTCCAGTTCCTCCTTTTTCTCTAAGTTAGAGGATTTCCAAGCTCACTCTAGACACAGACCAATACTCGCTCTGGGACTGCTTGTCATCATCTTGGGTCCAGCAGTTACCTCTGGGTGAATTATCTGAATCATTATCTCTGAAGCATTCGTACTGATTGAGAGAACAAGATATCTATCTATTCCAATTCTACAAGTCTCTCGCTCTCCCTGCATCTGAAAGAAGTTGCTCAAATGAACTTTCTGAGCATTAGCTTTCTCAAATATAAACGACAGACAGTGATACTGACTTATTTACGATGCACTTCAGCTTTTGTATATGACAACCGCTATATAAAAGCAGAGCCTGTTAATCCTTGGGTGTTGTTTTTATTGCCTTTGGTATTTCAATAATTCCAGGCTAACGCAGATAAAACCCCCAGTTAAAATCCTGATTCTTGCTTTAAAAGCTGGAGATTTATAGAAGTAAATTAAATTAGAAGCTGCTACCTCTAAGCCCTAAAATATCACAATTCATTAGGAAAGGACAGTTCAAAACTGTATGAATCACCTTCCAGTATTCTTTAGTAAGGGTTGAGGTGAAACTTTTCTGCCCATCTCTGAATTGTCTGCAGCCAGTCTTCTAGTTTAATTTTCTTTCATGTACAGTCTGTGGAAAGCAAGAAGCATTTCTATGAAATAATATACCATAACATCAGTGTTTGAAACAGAGGGTATGAACTGTGCTTCAAAAATGTCTGTTTCAATCTCTCTATATGCTATGATGTTCCAGGGTGACAAGCTGAGCTGGACACATTTGCAGTCCAAATACTAAAGTTTTCCTAGGTACTAATCTCAACATTCCTATGTGAGCAAACTGGGACACGTGTTAGAGCTTTGACCATTGCCCCCTATGTCATAAATTGCAAACTTTTATAAACCAAAACTATTAGAATGCTTTAAGACGCCGGGAAACACATATTTAATTATTTACTCATTCATTCATTCATGTATTTAGTACCAAACAGTAGATAACACTGGTGGAAAGAGAAAAATTGCCCTACCAGCTGCTAACCTGCATGATTATGTAGCATAAAGCCATCTACACCTCAACCAGAGTAGGACCTGAACGTATCCTTCCCTGTTGCTATGTATATAAAAGTTGATTCAAACATTTCTGATATTTTCTGTTGCCCTGAATACCAATTCTAATGGCAGAATGAATAAGATCCCTTTCTATATGTGTAACTGTATACGTAGAGGTGGGAGAGACAAAAAAATGCTAACAAGTGTCCTTTTAAGACCTGATTGTTTTTATGCCTGCTGACTGCAATGATGTGTAATAACAAGTCAGCTCTTCAGTTCAGGGGCTTTGTTTGATCACAGCAACAGGAAGGGATTTGCTTTCCTTATCTGTGAGTAAGCAGCATGGACTCTCTTTAATCAGAAAGGACAATGTATTAAGGCCCTTTTTGATGTCTTCACTGTGTTATATTGCTTAGGAGGTCAGAATTTACACCATCTGTGTGTATGTGTATATAAATATTACATATAAATTACTCATAAAATCCATATATATATGCATCTGTTTATCTGTATGTCTAAGCTGACCCCTTTTTTTGCATTAAACTATTATTTTCCAGCAATTTGAAAATCAAACCCTGTTTTTTCCATAGAAAAATTATTTATTCAGCATTGGTGTATCACCTTTAGCCAAAGGATACTTCAGTGTGATTTGTGACTGTTCCCTACACAGACCCTTAATATAACAAGATGAAGATATGGACTAATATGCATCATTTTCATACACACATCCAACAGAGGAAAGCATATGACTTTTCTTGTGCCAGATGGTTTCAGTGCTCATCTTGGAAAAAGTATGACTCCTGTCAGACACCTGCTCTAACTTTCATGAGACATCTTCCCCAGTGATTAATTTGCAGCTAAAGAAACGTTTTATGGCTTTAATTTTCTCTATGGTGATATATTGCCCTATAGATTAGGTGGAGGAAATGGTAGTTTTCTCCTTCTTATTTATCATCATCAAAACTGTTTGAAGATTTCCATAGAATACCCTATGTGTGCTTATACATGAGGAGCCACCATGATTGTAGACACTTGTGATGATGCATAGGATGTAACTTGACCTCCAGACACTAGGCTCAGTTTTTGATGTGATATGGAAAACAGACTTCAGACAAGCTGAGGAGATTTCAGAATTTAGCTTCATTTGTATTGAATAGAAATAATAAAACTGTGAAATGTGCCTGATTTTTCTGATAGAAGAATTTTTATGGAAATTCGTGTGACCGGTAATGCATTTTCATTTCACTAGAATGGTATTTTTAGATGGAAATTTTCCTGTCAGATACTTTCTTGGCCACTCTTCCTTTCTCAGCCACTTGGAAAAAAAACCCTACAGTTTGCCTGTTCAACAGTAACTTACATTATTGAAACCATGAGACACATCCATTAGAGCTACCAGGATAATTCTTTTCTACTTATTCAGAGGACGGCTCTTTTTCATGCCTCATGGTTCCTGTTTTTCAAGGGTCTCAAAAACTTTCTTTCTGTTAATTTTGTATAAGTGAAAATTATCACTAAATCTGACTCCAATCTCAAATATTTCTTCTATTGCACTATCATCCCCATGGTTCTGACAAAGAAACTAAATTTAAGAGGCAATATAAATGGCAAATTGTATCCTATATTTATGAAATGCCAACCTACATTTTCTTACATAACAGATTTAGTGAAAGGCAAAGCATAAATATTTCCATATATTGTCAGTCTCTTTACAAATGTTGTCCTTTATTGACATTTTTATTTAGTGTAGCTAGTAGAAGTGCTAGTAGTGCTCTCCTCCTCTCCAGTTGCGAGGAATGATGAGGGAAATGACAAGAAGAGCAAGCAGATCTATATCTGCCTCTGAGCCTGGTGCCACCAGCAGAGTTCTGGGGTTTTTGATCACAGGTTGGTCCACAGAACAGCAGGTCTGCTGATGACAGACAGAATACACCTGTCTCAACGGGGAAAAAGATCTTTGAGCAGGAGTTAATGGCTTCATTGAAAGAGCTTTGAACCAGATTTGGAGGGGAAAGGGATAAAATCAGGCTCTCTAGAGACAGGCCCAAAGGCAGTACACCAATGTTTGAGGGATGGTGTGCTAGCAAGGTCCTTCGGTCTGCAGTCTCAGGGGAGGTAGGGGATGGAGGTCTACATGGCATCAAAGACGCAAGGGTACTAGGTGTTAGAAACCATGGAAGTACCTGACAGTGCCTGTCTCTTCTCCCAAGTAACAAGTGATATAACAAAAGGAAATGCCCTCAGGTTATTCCAGAGGAGGTTTAGATTGGATATTAGGGAAAATTCTTCTCTGAAAAGATTGTGTAGCACTGGAACGGGCTGCCACAACCACATAGCACTGATGCAGGCTGCTGTGCCTTCATCCCTGGAGGTATTTAAAAGATGTTTCATTTAGGGATACAGTTTAGTTGTGGACTTGGCAGTTCTAGGTTAATGGTTGGACATGATGGGTTTTTCCAGCCTCATTCTGTGATTCTATGATTCTAATGTCATAAAAATCAAAGAAAAATATAATATAATGACTTTATTTTTCTTTTATTTTTGAGCTTTGGATAATGAACCATCATATCATATACAAGACTAGTAAATCAATGCAAGCAAGGCAATTTCTTCAGTTGATAGAATAGACACATTCAAGTGCATCCTGATCCAATATATCTGTTTATTTTACAAGTTTGATTCTAGGTTTCACTTTGTTTGATGAAAGGTGCTTCATTTTCCCAATTTTTCCTAACTGTTTCTCCCATAAGCATGTTGTCTTCCCATTAAATTAGTGGATATTAGAAGAATGAGAATATATGAGCTGGCTTATGCTGTTGTCAACAATCGTTCAAGAAAGTTCTGTGTTCATGCATCTGCTGCTGTCAGATGGAGAACAGAGAGATGTACTGGTCTTCTGCCAAACAGAATCAAGGTGTGCCTGTTACATGTAGAGTACAATCTTTCTGTTAGATAAATATTTAAAATCCCTTTTCTTTCTTGACTGCCCATTTTCACCACACCTTTACTCATTTAATGTCTTGGGCACTTTTCCCTGTCTTTCAAAGAAGCCTGAATTCAGCCACCATTTAGAAAAGTCTCTGGGAGCACTTGCAGAGTGACACACACAGAGACAGCATGATTGAATATGCATTGTTTACTGAGGAAACAAGGTTAAGAAGAAACAGTATGTCACCACAGAATGGCATCCGCAAGTTGGCCACTGTGGGCTTCCATATCTTTGAACTGTCTGGCACAGGGATCTAGAATTTATTTTCTATTGATGAGTGAATTAATGAGGGAGAATTGGTTTGAGTTTTTTCCATAGCTGAATGGAAATGTAAATATACATATATAGATACATGTAGTCATACATATAGGTATATATATTGCTTTTTGGTTTGGTGGTACTTTTTTTCTCATTAGACATTCTCATTGAAAATACTTAATTTTGAATCCTCAAGGTTCTTTTATCCCTTTGGATTTCATGTCATTTCTGCCATGGGAACTGCTTTGGGGCATAGTTAGGTCATAAGCTCTTTAAGACAAAAAGAATTTCTGACATGCAACCAGTTTCAGAAAAAGAAATGGGGTAAAAATTTCCTCTTCTTCAGTCAGTGGCACCCCCTGCTCAAGCTGTAGGTTGTACTTTTCACCTTCATAACATTGACTTGATTAACAAGGATATATCATATCTCCCTCAACATGTATAGCCATGTGTGTCCCTTCACACAAAAAGGGGGTATCTATGGGCCTACTATTGGTTTCTCAGCAAGAAATTAAAAACAAAGTTAAATGAGGGAGAGAAACATTGGCTGGTTGGTTGATTGGGTGGGTTTTTAAACAAACACTTAGCTAATCTAAATGTTTGTGAAACAATTAAGAAGCACAGGATAACCGGCATAATATGAGCTGTGTGACATCACTCCTGGGTCACTTCTAGGTTTGCTTTTTGTTTCTTTAATTATGAAATAGAAATACCTCTCTTTGTTGTTTGTGTTCTACGCATGTGAAAGTGTATTCTGCTTATTTCGTCATATCCTTAACTACCAAAAATTGTCATCTTTTAATCCTCTTTCATTTTTCAAAATATGATAATGAAGTGTTAATAGTAATGTGTTAACTCAAGCTAATTTAATTTCCAGCCACCAAATAACAGGGATTCTCTTATCTTAGAAAACAGTCTGCAAGGTGGGGATGAAGAATCTCCTTGTCAGTGAGTTTGAAGCTATAATAAAATTTATATGTTAGGTGACCAACGCAGGCATGCAGACAAATGAGCAGACACTGCACTCCCAGAAATTGCATTCATCTTGGGATGCTGAGATTTATTTCTCTGTTTGAAGCAGATGTCTAGATCTTTGCCAGAAGTAGGAAAGGTAGGCTAGTTCTATCTGCCAATGAAATACTGCTGGAGACTGCAAAACTTGTCTATTTAGCCAGAAATAGCTTTTTAACATCTTAAAATTCTTGACAAGCAATTTGAATTTCAATCTGAATTGTGAAATGCTGTTTTGAGTTAGAATTAATGTAAAGGATCTAATTTGCCAACTGTTAGTGCTATTGTTGAACGTTGCACATAGTTAGCATAGCTTGTGAAATTACTTTTATACGAAACAAATACAAGGAACTTACTGTATATTACAAAGAGTAAAATCCAGTTGGTGCCTTTTGATTAAATGGATTTAGTACACTGGAAAAGATATTCACAAATTGTTCTCTGAATTTGTATAATGAATTGGCATGGACCTTATTTAATGTGTGTTTGCTTTTCTCAAGTAATTTTCCTTTCTCTTGTTATAAAGGAAAAGTACATTTATAAAGCAATGCACTCTAATTATAGGAGAAATCTGTTGACTGAAAAGAGCATTACACAGGAAACCTATTCATTTAAAAGGCTGATTTATTTAAATGTATTCAGCAGGATTATTGCCAAGAATGTTTATTTTGCTTGGGGTTGTTGATTCTGTGGGCTATTTTACTTGGATGTGTAAATGTAGCAGTAGAACATCTTTAATCTCAGCTGGACAAGGGACAATGGTGGTTCGATGTTGTTATCCAGCTTTTGAGAACACGATCTGATTGAACTGAAGCCTTTACATTTCTAAAACTCTAGGTAATTTTTCTATCTGGCATTTGACTAGGTTTTTCCTTGCATCATCCCTCCTCGATAAACTGAGAAACAGAGAAATTAAGGCTACATGCGCATAATTCTTCATGGAGGCCTACAAGCATATTTTAAGTAATGTTTCCTATAGACATAATGTGTGCCCTTAGGTGCTCACCTGACACTTCAGAAAATTAGTTTCTCTGTTTCAACATCAAAAAGCAAGGAATGATGAAGTATTCTCCATTTACTCAGTCGCTGAGGTGAGCAGCTCTGGTGCCAAAATGATCGGCAGAAAAGAGCATAGTGCACAGGAGGTTTCGTGGAATAAGGAAACCTCAGGGAGAACCGAAAGACCTGCCAGGAGCCTGCAGCTTGCACGACAGTGGCTGAGACCTGTCGCTAAGGCAAGCAGCTCCACTTTGGACGGAAGAGTGCTGTAACTCAACCAGAGAGCAAAGCTGTCTACCCAGAAAGAGGCCAAGTCCTCTCTAAGCTCTACACCCACTATGACTGATGCAGCTTCCAGACAGAACCCTGGTGGGAACACTCCCACCTGGTGCCAGGCTGCAGGATGAGCCCTTCTCTTGTGCTGCAGCAGATCAGTTCCCGGCTCTGAGCCTGGTGTCACTGGCAGAATCTGGGGGCTCTGATCATGGGTCTACATGACACCAGACCTGTGGTGACAGATGGGGTACACCTGCCTCAAAGGTGAAAAAAGGATCTTTGTGTAGGAGAGCATGAGCAGGGCTCATAGAAAGATATTTAAACTAGGTTTGAAGGGGGAAAGGTGTAAATCAGGTTCACTAGAAATAAGATAAACTTAAAGGTCTTTTGTAACCTAAATGATTCCATGATTCTACTTTCAGTGTCATACATTCAGTTTAATGACTCACCCCTGGTTTGAGGACCACAGCAAAAGAACATTATCTATAGGAGGTTAGACAAGGTACAATCTTATCATCCTCCCTATCTCCAGCTTTTCAAATCTTGCACTCACTGGACTAGTTGAGTTTCTGAAGTTGGTAAAGCTTTTCCTTCTCTTGAGGTCACCAGTTGTAGGTTTTGGTAATTTGCCTACATCTCTGCTGGTAGCTTGCTGAACATGAAAAGGAATCTCATTGCTCCATTCATCAGATGGGTCCTGGAAAACAATCTCATTTGGTGGCTGATGGGACAACTTTATTTTTTTTCATTTGGGATCTATACAGCTGATATTCTTTCAATTATTATGGGAAAAAATATTCTTAATGCAAAACATTGCAGAGACTGCAGTTATTGACATTGTTTGCAGTTGTTTGCATTGTTTTCTGGCTGCCTCTTTTTTCATTGAGTCCTGGCCTTCTTGAACTATTTTGCCCCTGATGATGTTGGCACAATGGAATTCTCTCATGTCAGTACTGTTAGCTTCTGTGTTGTCATCCATCTTTGCTATCAGAGTACATTTAGATGGTAAGTCTTGAAGTGAGGATTTGTCAGGCATTCATTTGCTTCCAAAATTTTCGGAAGTAGAAAAGGGCAAAAGCCAGAGATACAGTCTACTGTTACAGATGGTTTTGGAGAAGGAAATCAGTGCAGATAC
This sequence comes from Psittacus erithacus, assembly GCA_009867235.2. NCBI lineage: Eukaryota > Metazoa > Chordata > Aves > Psittaciformes > Psittacidae > Psittacus > Psittacus erithacus. Next base: position 7,118 of record WYDI02024829.1, on the reverse strand, counting down.
ATTTTACAACTCTCACAGAAAAATCTGTCAATCTACAAACTAATGAGATTAAAATAAGAGTAGACCAAAAGAATTAACTCAAAAGGTCATGAGAATCCTTTCAAAAGAAACTAATGTGCACTTTTACAATGGATATGGCAAGGCCAGGGCAGCCATCATGCTTTGTGCAAGCTGTCAGCTTCAATATGAACTTTTCTTTTGATAAGAGTTTTGTCTCAACCAGAAATAAAACAGTATCTGTCCTTCTGATTCAGGAAACTCAGAGAGCTGAGCAATTTGTAGCTGCTTAACAAGTCACAACCACTGCTGTAGTGGCTGGGACTGCTAGCTTTACAGCAGTATTTTTCCTTAGAATATCATATACTGTGTTTGCTACTGAACTAGATTTTTTAGTATTGTAGTCTGAACCCTTGTTTCAGGCTATAACCTAGGAAACAGGGGACCACCTAAATAACTGCACAGAGGAAGATGCAATTAAAATAGCGGCTGTGGAAGGTTTGCAATCTTGACGCCATCTCAAAGGAAGATATTTCTTCACATTTCTCAGCTTACTGAGCAGTGACAGATAAGCTAATTTAGCTGCGGCAGTTTATAATGAAATCATCTGACAGATGCCTGCCCTGCTGGGGTCCTTGCAGATGAGGATGCACAGACCTTATTTCACATTAGCTTAAACTGTCCCTGAAGTGAGTTTAATAATCACTGTTATGTCCTGCTCTGCATCCTGCATGTGTGTGACAAGTTACAGAAGAAACAGTCCTGTGACAACAGTAATGCCATTAAGTCACTGAAGGACCAGAGATTTGGAGCTTGGCATCTTGCACTTTCCGTCTTGACAAGATGATTTTTCAGATTAGGATGGATGTTCCCTTTAAACAACAAGGCTTCAAAGTCAGTTGCCATTTAATAGAGTTTCATCAGAATGCTTCAGCTTAATGATGCATCCTCTTACTCATGAGTGGCGCGGCTTGGACTGTGCCTGTTTGGTACAGCCTTGAATGGTGGCTTTGCAGTGCTGCTTCTCTCATGCAATGGTATGCTCAAAGCACAACACCTTTCTTTTGCACAGATATTCCTCCCAAAGCTATGGGACAGGAAGAGAAATTTGACTTGTCTTTTGTGGTTGTACTTGGTCCTGATTCAATGAGCCTACAGCGTAGAACGGGTAGTCAGCTGTCCGATGTTTCCTTCATAATTAATTGGAAGAAGTAGCCACAGTCCAGTTCCTTGATTTAGATGTCCACGTTCAATGAACTTGAGACTCTCCATGAAATCCTGGGCAGAAATGATGACTTAATAAAAAAGTTCTATTTTAAATCTGAGCAGCGCAGATTTCAAATACAAGTAATTTATACAAGAAGTGGTTTATGACAGCATTTGAAACATTTGATTTATGGTGCCCTAATGCAATCTCGGCTTATGTTCTAAATGTAAATGTGTTGTTTGGGAAATTTTTGTATTAAGCATGCTGTGATCTGTTCAATTACATCTCCTCCCACAAGAGATACACTAATCCAGAGACTGATTCTGGAATACAAAGTGTCTTGTGTCTGTTGACAGGGTAAGCAACTACATTTTTTTCACTAATACACATAACAAAGCATATGACAATACCATCAAGCTGCAACCTGTGCAAAAGGGGATAAGAAGATATGAGGAAAAAGGAAAGCTAATCTAGCCATCTTTATAGTCCTTTCCACCCCATCTTCTATAGCAGAGAGGGTGTGTTTTGCCCAGCACTCTCTACATTGTTGGAAGCCATTTGCTCCACACTGGGACATGTGTGAAGGACAGAAATGGACTTCTGTGTTATACTGTTCTGGCTGAGGATTTTTGTAAATGTGACATCATTGCTGTGAGCTAATAGCTTTGTTATGGCTTGGACAAATGTATCTGTTGAATGAGGTACTACGACGATTACCCATCTAGATGGTTAGGTGGCTGGGCGGTAGGGGGATGGCTAAAATCTCTCTTTAGTGCCAACTGCTTGATTAGAAATGAAATGCTTGCCCACAACAAGAATTTTGTGAAAACCTCTAGGATAAATGGAAATGATGAATTTTAATCTCTGTATTTTATTTTCTTGATACTTTTGTTACACAGGGCAGCTTTTATGTCCCATCTGAAAACTGTATGCAGCATGCATACAAATGGCATAAAGACCTCTGTCTTCTGCTCTTGAATGCTCAAAGAGGACTTCATATGTATTACACCCTCATAATGAAGGAGATTCCTGATTTACCACAGCTGAAGTTGGGTAAGTGAGCAGACACTTAAAATCACTGAATATTTTAGTGCTGCATTTTCAATACCCAATTTGATTTAATCCAGCAAAATTCTGGGGCTGTTCAGAGATTTTAGAGGACTTTTATTCCCGTTTTCTGATTCATATTTATTTTGGCACACTGTTAAAGATGACTGCCTTCTCATCTTATGCAAATCCTTTTACAGGATGTAGTCTGATGTGTAGAGGGTGAATTGTTGACACATTTGATGAGAGGTGAATTGTTTTAATACGTTTCTCAAAATACTTGCCTTTCAGTGATTTCTGGCCTCAGTTGCTTCCAGTTCTGAATTGCTATGAAACCTGGGGAAGACTTTAGCATATTTATCTCTCTTAGGCAAACATTTTTCAAAAACTGAGAAGAGAAATCTGAAAGGTGATATGAGTGTTTCTGAAACATGCTTCCTCATTTACAATTTGCAATGCATTTCTTCCTTGCCAATTGCGTAATTGCAACTTGCTCTTTAAAATGATTCTGCTATTCTTCCCAATTCGATTGTTTAATAGATTTTTCTGGGTTTGACAGAAGCGGTTTTTTTCGCTGGTCAGGCTTATTAAGTCCAATGTGCAAGGGCTGGCTGGCTGGGTTTGCAAGATGAAGCTCTGTAATTTGTATTTAGTCATGTTTGCAATGACAGCATGAGCACTTGTGTAAATGAGATGCATCCCCGACTAATTCCTGCTCTCCCACCTGTTTCTTTGAATTCAAGGAATGTGGCTCATGGTTTCACATCTGTGGGTTTCTGTCTTTGTATATCTGTGTACAGGTTTTGAAGTTGTCAGTTCGTTATGTTGCAGAGGTAATTATATTAGGAGAGCCAATTGCACTGGCCAGCGGATTTAGAAACAGAGCAAAAAGTGCTCTCCAGTTTCATTGTATAGTGCTTGTGTACAAGAACTAACAAGGATAATATATTATGCTTTACAGACTTATAGGCTTGATAGCTCCTATTTTCCACTTCATGTCATGTTCCCCAACATATATTTCCCTTCAAAATAGCCTAAAATTTATAGGGTGGAAGAACACATAGTGTGTTATTCAATCCAGCTATGAGAGATAAAAAAAGTACAGTTTTTTATTTGCAACTTAAGAGCTACAAAACAGAATCCAACATGCAACAGAACTCCTGCTTCAGGCATCTTAATTATCAGACACATATAGTAGATGATTTGTATCTCACCTGGACAGGCTTCGAGACTGAGAGATGGCAGAATATATATGGTTCCTACACAACTTAAGAACTACTCCAGAGCACATATTGGCTTTCTAAATACAATTAGCTTGATTTTCAAATGACTACTGGTACCGAAGCAGGCACTTAATTTGGAAAGGTACTTGTTGCAACACATGCAAATTTCCTAAATGTCTCTTGAGCAGGGTACTTCTTGCATCATTTTACTCACAGTCTGAAAATCTACTGGAAATTTGAATTTAAGGCTATTTTTTTTGAGGCCTGCTGTAAAACTTAGCAAAATCATGGGGTGTAAGATTCACCCAATATGATGACTATGAAACAGATTTTTATATCTTTCTTCTTATAGTCACTGGGGTGAAACAGACCCATCTAAGGTACTTAAATATCTTTTTTGGACAAGTACTTCTTTCTACCTTGGGATGGCATGAACTGCACTTTGTACTTACTCATTTTTGTCCACTGACTGGGGGAGAATGTAAATGACTCATTTGGTTGTAAACATCTATATTAGCCAGATTAATCTCGTCATAGGTTTCTGAAGATAGTTAAGATGAATTCGGGATTATAAATCACTGCAGCCTTTCTTAATTCTTTTTTGTTTTAGCTCCCTGAAGAGCATCGTAAAAAAAATAATAGCCTAGCTTAGACATTAAAAGTGGAATAACTGTTTCCCAGGTTTTACCAGCTAAGGATGGGTCCTTTCAAGGCTTTAGCTCTCTCAGTCTGTCCTTTCCCATTCCTTATTACTATTCAAGAAGAGTCATTTGGGGATTGTCCAGTTGGTTGCTCTGCTTTGTTTCTTTACAGATATCATTTGAAAGTTCCACATTGCAAAACCAAGCTGCCAAAGTTGTAGAGTTGATTTATGTCCTTCTTTTCCTCAGTCTGTGGTACATTTAAAATGAAGTGTCCCTGTGCTAGATTCTCCCAGGACTACATCAAAACACTGCTGTTTGCTGTAAGGGTGGAGAGGTGCTTCGCACTCCACAAGGCAGTACACAGATTCCCAATCTTTTACTAGTCAGACATCTGCTATCACTTACACAGTCTTGTGCAGCACAATAGGGAGAACTTTCTTGCACATCGTTTGCAGTGGTGAGACCGCATTCGGTACTGGAGTTTTCCATAAATACCAAAAGCTAATAAACAAACTTCTAGTAAAAGAGAGGGTAGACAATGAAAAGCTGAATTCTGTTGGTTTTGTCTTGATAACAGCATTCCAGAGCTTCTGCAGGTTTAGTGGTCCACAGTACATGAGCAAAAGTTATGCCCTCACTTGCACCAGGATAAGGTGGGTTATGGAGTGCCCCCATCCAAATTTTTCTGTTGGAGAAGAATATTGAATGACCTATTTCTCACATGAAATAAATGGCAGAGCATTTATGTTTCACATCTACTGTTCTTAACCATGATCTCTTTCTTTGTGTTTTTTCCCTAGAGGAGTTATCTGTGGAAGAGACATTATCTCAGCTTTGTACGGAGTTGCAGGTATTTTCTTCAGCAGAATCTTCGCATACATTTTTCAGCTTCATTTTTCAAGTGCACTGAGGCAGCCCAGTCATGTATCAGAGCGAGGAGAAAAGGAATTTGATTCCATTTGTTCAAGTTTGTTGAATGTTTCTCTTCTACCAACAATTTCACATAATTTGTATTACTCGCAAGATGTTTCTGTCACTTTTAACAAGTCGCCAGCTGGATTGCTTTAGCATCCTTCAGTGAGTCTAGCCCTGAAATTCAGATATGCAGAGAAAAATGTATTTGGGGGTAGGCTGCAATTGCAGCTTTTATGCTGACAAGAGAAAAGATGCTTTGCCAGGTTGTACAGACATATCTCTTCAAATAAAAATCCCTAAATGTGTCAGAGGGCTCATGGGAGAAAAAAAAGTGATTTGGGCACAGAAGTATCAGAACTACTTTCTTAAACTTGCTTCTGCTATGCGTATTTCAAGTGAGGCACAGACAAGTCGTCAAGGGTGCCAGAAAGAAATGCAAACGTCAGCTGATCATTGGGGAAAATGCTTTATAATTAGAGATTAAATAGATTTGATTTACTTGGTCAATTAACAGGAGAGACAGCATGGGGAAGAATGACAAAATAACAATCAATTAACAGAGGGAAGCTAAAGCCAAACCAAACTGGACATACATTCACACCCCAGTTACTAACAGTGGGCTGATGTTTGTCAGCCATAGCTGAAAAATGTTTGAAATGGTAAATTTCTTGATTTTAAGTCATGATTTAGGTATTTTTGGAAGAAATCTGAATTTATATAAATTTAATTTAGAGAAACATAGGTTATTTGGCTCAGGTTTACTAAATTTTTGAGTTCAAATGCTGTAAGTCAGACAATACAATCTAGAGTCTCCTTTGGACTTATTTTCAATGTGTCTGGGAAGGTCCAAATTGTCTTGGCATATATCAGAAAATGCCAGTATTAATTTCACTGTGTTTTCTAACTCCTGTCCAATTCTTGCTATTCCCAAAAGCTTAGTGACTTCCTTTGCATGGCAATTTTAGTAAAGCCAGACTACTTTGTTGTTTGCAAGCTGATGGGAACGGTGTAGCAGCAGATAGGTCAACACAACAGCTAGAACAGCTGATTCTCTGGGGTGTTCTAAAGCATTTTATTTTCCTCTACGCTGTGAAAAGGTTTTCCCTTAGCATGCTGGAATGATAGATTTCTGTCTGTCTATGCATAATTTGATTATAAAGACAGTGATTTCAAAGAGAGATAAGTGTTGAGATCTTCTACTATGTTGATGGGACATAGTCACGGCATTGACCATCATTTCAGTAAAAGCACTGAAGTCGTATATACCTGCATATGGTGTAGAGATTAGTATTGGCAATGCTCCCCCAGTATTTTGTCTCTAGGAGAATGTGAACTGAAACCATTTCTCTTCAGCAGAACATATGAAAAACAGTAATTTATAAAGCAAATGTTATTAAAAACCACAGAGACAGAAACCTGTGAGATTGGTCTCCTGTTACCACTGTGCTACCAGAGGCAGGTCCATTTTAAAACTCAAACACAAACAGAAGAAGGAAAAAACCTGAGTTTAACCTGCCATAGCTTTGCATTCAACTCACGAACACAACAGACATTCAATGCAGGAGAAAGTGGAAGGGAACTATTTTTTAATTGTGATTGATTTGTAAATAAAGAAGAAAAATAACTCCTCAAAAGAAACCCTGTTGATCCGTTTTGCGCAACAGCATTGTTAAAGCCAGACTGCCCTGAGTGAGGCTTTAAAAGTGCAGTCACATGTAACAGCCCAGCAGCAGGCTTTCAAATGGAGTAGTCAGAATCACATTTGATGATTGTTTTAACTGGTGGCTTTTCCTTTGAGGAACTGAGTCCCTGGGATTTGACTTATATCAATAACGTTGCTAAGCTCTTGTCATGTGTGTGTTGGCGCAGAAAGAGTCGTACACTTAGAAGAAGGTATCCTTCCTTCCTTCCTTTCCTTCCTTTCCTTCTTTTCCTTCCTTCCTTCCCTCCGCCTTGCCCTTCCTTGCCCTTCCCTTGCCTTTCTTTCCCTTTTCCTTTCCTTTCTTTCCCTTTTCCTTTCCTTTCCTTTCCTTTCCTTTCCTTTCCTTTCCTTTCCTTTCCTTTCCTTTCCTTTCCTTTCCTTTC
>WYDI02024828.1:25559-64455 GCA_009867235.2 Psittacus erithacus | reverse complement strand
CCATTTTCCCCTTCTTGAAAATGGGGGTTATATTTCCCTTTTTCCAGTCATCGGGAACTTCACCTGACTGCCATGATCTTTCAGTTATAATGGACAGTGGCTTAGCAACTTCATTGGCCAGCTCCTTCAGGACCCATGCATGGATTTCATCAGGTCCCATGGACTTGTGCATGTTCAGGTTCTTAAAATGGTCTCGAGCCTGATTCTCTCTTACAGTGGGCCTAGGGTCTTCATTCTCACAGTCCTTGTGTCTGCCTTCCAAGACTTGGGTGGTGTCGTCAGAGCATTTGCCAGTGAAAACTGAGGCAAAGAAGTCTTTAAGAACCTCAGCCTTCTCCAAATCCAGGGTAGCCAGTTCTCCTGTCAGCTTCCGGAGAGAGCCTACGTTTTTCCTAGTCTGTCTTTTATTCGCTACGTACCTATAGAATCCTTTCCTGTTACCTTTAACATCCCTGGCCAAGTTTAATTCTAACTGGGCCTTAGCTTTCCTAACCTGGTCCCTAGCTTTCTGGACAGCATCCCTGTATTCTTCCCAGGCAGCCTGTCCTTGCTTCCACCTTTTCTAAGCCTCTTTTTTCACTTGAAGTTTCCTCAGCAGCTCCTTATCCGTCCAAGGAGGTCTCCTGGCCCTCCTGCTTCACTTCCTTCTAGTTGGGATGCAACACCCCTGAGCTTGTAGTAGGTGATCCTTGAATATCAACCAACAGTCTTGGGCCCCCCTGCCCTCTAGGGCTATATCCCATGGAACCTTACTAAGCAATACTTGCAGTTCAGACAGTAGCAATTACTTTGTTTTGAAAAGATGCCTTAATTGCTCAGTGTTAATCTCAGCCTCACTTAATTGACTTTTTCGTCATTTCCTGTTCTCTAAATCATCTGAGCCTTGGTGAATAAACACTAAATCCTCCTCCATTTACTATGCAGACAGTCATGGTTGCTTGACCATCCTCAGTTCTGCATATATTAGTTCCTTTGTGTAATGTTTATATTGGTGTATTTTTATTTCATAGGAAGCAAGAGCAGAATCTATTGCCAGACCTTTGGAGATAAATGAGGCTGAGAAGGCTATGAAAATCGCCATTAACTGTGTTATGGTAAGCAAAATGATACTTATTTAATTGCAAAACTATTTTTTTCTCTGTTGTAGGAAGAACATAGCTGTATTTATTGACAGCCTAGGGTTAAAAGTGCCAAAGGACAAATCACCTTTAGCTGGCTGAACCAAGTAGTGCTGCACCTAGTTAGTTAATAGTTAATGTTGAGCTTCAGTTCATGACTTTGGTATTTGATAACATTAGGTGTATGAACAGAAGCTCAGCAAGGCAGAGATCAGTCTATGTTGACTCCTTGTGTCATGGTAATGGGTGCAGTTAGTGATGATCCTCATGGTTCATTTGGAAACTGGTTGTGTTCAAAGTGAACAAGCATGTTAAAGGAAACTGGTAGCTTTCCTAGCAGAGTCAAGAGGTGTCACCACAGTGATGGCTGTGAGCTGGCAGTCAGAAGTTACAGCCTGCAGCAGAAAGGGTGAAGGATGCTAGCAGCAGCACCTAGGAGAATGTTAAGACCTGCTCTACTGTCACTGTCACACTGTATAATGGCATTGGTCCAACATGCGGAAGTACTCCTCCAGTTGGTGCATTGAAGAACTGCAGTTGGCCTCCCTTGGCCTCTTAAGGGAAAACACATTTTAGTCCTATTCCCTCCTCTGTTAGGAGCTCAGTGGTAGCCCCAAAAGCTCTACAGGAGGGATAAAAACTGCCTAAATCAGCACAGAACTCTCCATCTCACCTACACTGCCTAAGCCATGTGAACTTTACAGTGTCAGGGCTGCAAGGGTGTACTTATTAACTCAGACTGTGCTGGTACCTCTGGAGTTGTGAAGCTGGGCTCTGGAAGCAAGATAGCTGAGCTGCCAAGGGATGAGAACTGGCAAGTGTGCTGATTAGAGCCATGCCAGTGCCTTGTTACGGCTCTCCTTTTGGAGGACCTTCTGTCTGTCCCTGTTGTTGGCAGCACTTTCCTTGCTCCAGTGCTTGGGTTCCTGTGTTTCTAAGCCATTAGCTGCACTCAGCCACTGTGCAAGTATGGTGGTTAATTAAATCATAGTGATTACTAGAAGTTATTTAGCAGCAAACTATATCCAGTCCAATTGTATAATTACAAGGAGTGGGGTTCCACATTTAAACAGCTAATGCATAATCAATAGATACTCCAGGCAATCTTTCCTTATGTTTCTGCTCCTACTCACAGTCTCTACCAATTCTAAATGTTGATGTGCATTGCAATTCTACACAGCAGTGCTAATTAACCAGCAGCAGCACAGTAAAGCGGTTTGCTTCTTGGGAAATGGCAAACACATGTACCTCACCTGGGTTAGTTTTGGACCTGTTAATGAAATGACGTATTATAGCTGAGCAGCTCCTACCAGTTACTGCTGGAATTTCAGCAAAGTGTGTATCTTCCCTTTCACTCAAAAGTTGTTTGTGGTTTCCTGAGCATGAGCACACTGAATATACTCAGCTTGTTCTAATAAACTGGAATATTCTCACATCCCCCTCCTGATTCCTGTAGCATGTGTTGTAATGTTAGGGATGCTTTCCAGATTCTGAAAAGCTGGATAAAGCAAGACTTAAAAAAGGATGAAGATTTTTGGAGTCAGTTCTTCACAAAAGTGACCTTTATTTTGACAAAAAAAAAAAAAAGAAAAAAGATGGAAACCTGAAATTCCCTACAGTAGTACCAAGAAATAAATGCATTTCTCATCTGTGTTTTTTCAGATACTACACATCAAGAGATGCTCTTGTGTATCCTGTCAGACTTTTATGAGGAGGTTTCTCCCTGTCTCTTACTGCTTTTTCAGTGAGAAGGAAAAGTTAACGGTTAAAGCCAGGGCAAGCTGTGGGTGGGTTTTATCTTTTCTTCTTTAAGATATCTGGGAAAAACAAAATAAAAAAATCAGACATTTAATATCTGTAAATGTGCAGTTAGCTCACTCACTGTCCTGAACACAGGGAATTTTCAGTTTCCATTGCCTACTCATTGTTCTAGCTCATTGTTAGAGTATTATTTGCTAACATGAAATGCGAGGTACAGAAGAATGCTCCACATCTTAAAGATAATTCTAATTATTCTAGTGCAAGCCACAGTTCATCACCCTTCTCTTTTAGGAACAAGTCCAAAAGACTAAAGATATGTTGAATAATGTGGCTTTGGATGAAGCCAATTTGGAAGCCAAGATTGAAAAACGGAAATTGGAACTGGAAAGAAGCCAAAAGAGGCTCCAGACTCTACAAAGTGTACGGTAAAGATGAGGAACTGATTATTTACTGCATCAGTGATGGGACTGTGCATTGTTAATGCTTAGAGCAGTGAGGAGTGAGGTCTATAATGAGGCTGGGATGATGCCCTGTGGAAGAGAGAAATTCTCTTCTCTAGAAATGCCCAGTCTGGATTGTAACTGTTAGCTTTTCTGTTACGATGTATCTAAAATCAGAATTTCAGAGCTGTTAAATGTGGCCAGAGTTGTGTTCATTACGCATCCCTTGTTAGGGTGGGTTGCTCCGGGCAGTGACACTGCCTGCCGTGAAATGAAGATGGTAAGATTCACACTTTGGGTTAATTTCTTGCCCTGAATTAAGCTACAGGATTGCATAAACACATCATGCTCTGGTTTTGACCTAATATGAAAAAAAAAACCCAATCACAAAAATACTAGAAAAACAAATGGTGGAAGGAATTACATTGATCCATATACATTTTTGATCTGGAATGCTTTAGGGGAAGTGTATTGGGAACGTGTGAAGCAGTAAGCAGACGCAGTGTTCTTTGGGGTGCAACAGTTAGCTCCTCAGTGTAAGGGCATCCCTGCTTACTGGCATCAAGTCCAGTTACCCTTTTACAGCATTATTTTGTAGCAAGTAAGCATAGTTTTTGTAGCAAGTAAGTCTCCAGCAAAGTAGGTGATGTTCCAGCCATGCTACAAGCTTTTTTTTTTCTTTGGAGTCACGGAGCAAGGGAATGAATTAGTTTAGATTTGCCTGCTAAAAGGGCCAAAATGGTACCTTTCTGTCTGTTTGAAAGGAAATGACAGTGGGTGCACAATATCCTTTCCTTTGCTATGTGTAATTTTTGTGGGAGAGTTTAATGAGGTTTGTCTTACGCTTTTAGTCTCTGAAGTAATGTGGAACCTTAAAAACAAAAGATCCTTTCAGACTTGGGAAAGGGAGCAGCAAACCTGAAAATGTTTCTTTCAGAATTCTGCTCATACAGGTCAATAGTTCACTGAGTAGTTTGTGCTTGTTCTCTCCAGTCCTGCTTTTATGGATGAGTATGAGAAGATTGAGGAGCAACTGCAGAAACAGTACAGTAGTTACCTAGAAAAATTCCGCAATCTGACCTACCTGGAGCAGCTCCTGGATGATCATCGACGGACAGAGCAAGAAATGTTTGAGGTAAAACAGCTTAGAAATGCTCAGCAAGACTGTAGTTCTTGGCCTTATAACAGAAAGTGTTTTAATAGCCGTTCGCTAAAGCAGCGCATTACTGGTTGTAGACCCAGCTCTGAGTGACTGGCAGGTTACTGACAAACCAGTAAGTGTGACAGCTGTCGGACAGGACAGCTTTATTTTTTGAGTTAGTGAAGTTAAACCAGTGTAGTGATGACCCTTTTCAGTCTATGACTCCTCAACTTATTTTCAGTTGATGTTTCTTGTCCATGAAGAATGTTTTCAGCATTCTAATCTATTGTTTGATACATATGATGTATGTTGTAAGAGTTATTAGGAGCGTATTTTTTATGGTCCGCCAACGACTGATGTATAAAGGTTTCTCAGCACAGGGGTCTTAAATTTCCTCGTGGCTGTCCTCTTCAATGAGAGCAGCAAAGAGTGTCAGTGAAAAGCTCAGGTATGGTGGTCTCAGTGTTGTTTGGCAGAAATTTTATATTCTGACTTGATGAATTGCATCAGTTCAGATTCTCTATTTTGTATTCTACTGGATAATCCACATGTGTATCTCCTCCTGCTCCAGGCCAACCTTTTATCTAGCTTCCTGTAGCTTCATATTTTCCTTGTTTGGCTTTTCATCCATCTCACAGTAATTACCCAGTGAATCTTCTGTTCTTCACTGAAACCTGTTTCAGTGAATGATCTCCCCTTGGACCTTCATACCAGTGGGTGTGCTACACCTGGAGTTAACCAGTGCATTCTCTTTCTGACCGTCCTATCTTTCATATGCAGATTAGGTTTTATTCTGTTAACACAACTTACCCTTGTTCCTGGCAGAAATGTGGGAGAGCTGTGCATAATGTTTCTGCTCTCTGGCTATGACTACATGTTTTGCTTTTGCCATGTCTGTATGTGTCTACTCATGTGTAAACAGTAGTTTGACTTTAAAATGACAAGGGAGAGATTGAGATGAGCTCTTAGGCAGAAGTTCTTCCCTGTGAGGGTGCTGAGGCGCTGGCACAGGTTGCCCAGAGAAGCTGTGGCTGCCCCATCCCTGGCAGTGTTCAAGGCCAGGTTGGACGGGGCTTGAGCAACCTGGTCTAGTGGAAGGTGCCCCTGCCCGTGGCATGGGGTTGGAACTGGAAGAGCTTTAAGGTTCCTTCCAAACCAAACCAGTCTGAGATCCTATAATCCAAGTTTTTTAGTCTTCTCCTTTAAAGTATTCATCTGTTTTTTTAAAGATAATGTGGGCATTCAACAATTTGTGACCCAATTTCCCATTAACCTCCCATTTTCTAAGCACTGTCTCTGTAGACATTATTTCACATATTTCTAATCAGCTTGGTATTTTCAGGTGTCTTGTTTTATAATGTTCTAGTTCTTCCCCATATCTGTGGCCAAAGTCCTCCATTAAATCATAATCTTGAAATGAAGCCTAAAATCTGGTTTTTCCCTTCTGTTCAAATGCCTTTGAGACTTAATACCAAAGGTAAAAATGTTTTGAACTGAGCCTCCTGAAACTGTTTATAAATTCACGAAGTGAGTAAAGTGTCCACCTCTTCAGGGGATTTTTGTTAAAAGATAGTAAGACGAAGAAAATGCCTTTGCTCCTCAGGGCTGTGCCTGTGATTAGAATACGGACAGCACTTTTTTTCTCCTTCTTTCTATGAGACACCTGGAAATCTGCCTATATGGTTTGGCTTTTCATCTGCTATGATAAGCAGGTAATACTGCTTCAGCAGCATGCAGAATTAAAGGGTATAAATGCTTGTGACAAAAATGTGTGGTTTCCTCTGCACACTTCTAGCACTTGTTATATGCAGTAGCATTAGCAAGCATCAGAACTAGAAACATCTTCAAGATATGTTTTATGCTAAAAGCATAAAGAGCATAAAGCCCTGTATCTGTTGAATATGTTATGATAGCTTAAACAAGCATGAAATTTACCTGTCAAGTCTAGTTCTAGAGCTTGAGCTTAACCAGAAAGGACCCTGAGATCATTCATTTCACTTCCTGTTTGTTAGTCCATTGAATCTTTTCATTAGAGAATGTTTGAGAAAACCAAAAATACAAACAGGGAGGGGGAGATATATTTGACACTTGTTCTTTAAAACTGGAGAGAGCAGCATGGGGATCAAGAGCAGAAACCTGGCACATTTGAAAATACGTAGAGAATTTAAAGGATGAGACTACCCGTCTCTTTGTGGGCAGCAGTGACCCAAGTAACCATGACTGTTTTGTTGTAGAAGCTGTTGCTTTGGAAGAAGAAGAGGTTTTGCATGTATCTCTTGCAGCCAGATTTTCAGGAGTGCTGCGGTCCAAACTCTTATTTGAAGTCACTCTGTGAGATGTCGGTGCCCAAAATCAGGCTCCAGCACTTGGTAACTGAAAAGGGGATGAAGAATCTGAGTCTCAGCTAAACCAAGAGACTTGGTGGTGCACTCTGCTTTCCCAACCAGTGGAATTTTACTTTTTATTTTATTGGCACACTGTTTAATCCATTTCAGATGAGTCTCTTGCCCACCTGGGACACCAGGGTGTTAAACTTCTTCTGTCAGTCTTGATCTGCTTTGCAGGTGATACTTCATCACCTTTGACTACTTGTTGGTGAAGCAAAACTGTGGGTTATTTATTACGTGCTTGAAAAAAATAGTGGTTTGCTCCAAATGAAGCTGCATGTTGTCCTAAAGTTTATCATCTGGTGTCATTTTCAGAATCAACAGAGGAAGAAAAGAGGATAATTACATTTAATTCATTTTAATAGACAGATTGTCAAAAACCACTGAAAATTATGTTGATTTTTTCCAACCCTGAGTTGTCTTTTGTTCCACCAAACAAATCTTAATTATCTTTTGTAGTAGAAGTGAGATTAAGCTCTTCTATCATTGCTCTGTTTTGTTAAATAGCTTGCCAGAAAAAATCACCAGCAGTGTAATTAGATTAATCCAGCACTCTGGATTAATCTAACACACTTCTGTGTGCTGTGCAGTACTGAAGGCTGGTTCCTGGACCACTTCCCTTCACTAGATGCATTTTTTAGGAGGAGTTTTTGTTCTGATTGAGAGACTTGCTAAATAACAAGACTAATCTCTAGTGCACTTGGACTCCAAGCTGTTTTGGTACGCTGCTGACATTGCACAGCTAATGACTTGGGCCAAAGTGTGCTTCCTAATGAGAAAAGTGATTTAAAGATTGTACCCAAGGACATAATTGTAATTAAGTGCCATTGAGCAGCTGAAGCGCTCCAGTGCTGCAGTGCTGGTTGGTTGTGTGGATTGGTTTGCTTTGTTCTTTCACGTGCCAGATGAACTGAAGAGGAGAAATGTATAGCTCCTGTTGTTTTCCTGAGCTTCCTGTTACCTCTGCCTCCCAGTGTCCAGAATACTATGGAGCTGGGGTTGAAAAACAATTGGCAGGAGTCTCCTGCCAGGCACTGGATAAAGAAATCTTGTCTTTGTAACCCAAAGAGAGATTTCTCTTTTTGGAACTTAAAGGAACTTAAAGGCTAGGTGCTGAGTCTTACCCAAGTGAATTGCCAGAACTGCACAGTTAATAGTTGATGAAATTACCGCCTGCACAGCTCCTGCCCGGGTGATGTGGAAGTGCTTTGAAATATGTGAAAAAGATGGAATTATTTGTCACTTATCAGCTCTCATTTGTGGAGATGTCAGAAGTCCTCACATGACTCCTTCTTTGAGTGAGTTTCTCACACTTACTGACCAACTGTCATGCACTACTTGTTATTGCAGCCGAGGAGTTTAAATAAGAGTCTTTGGTCTTTGCAGTTCCCTTTTTATATTTTCAGCTGCCTCTTTTATTCTGTTTCTGTTCTCTTGTGCTGCTCATGGAATTAATCCATCTTCTTGCCTTTCTGTGCAGAAACAGAGATTTATGTGCTATGTCTCCTCGAAGATTTGTTCTTATTTCTCTACTTTGTAGAAAGATTCAGCGTGCTTCATTAATTTTTATCCTGGTTTTAAGATTAAATTGTTTCTGATGTTTAGACATGAAAGCTATTAGAACTTTTGAAACTAGCTTTTGTAATGCCAGAATAACCTGGCAATATCCTTCAGCATGTGCCTTTTCTCAAGACAGAATGTGCTTATTCTTTCTTGTGCTTCTCAGAGGACATCCCTGAAGTACTTTCTTCTCCAGCCACTTTCTCCTAAGGAATTTTAAGACTGCTTTTGTGCTAGTGCTATGAAATCTCAACTAAGGAATACCATGAAGTGGTGGACATGCAGAAGAGGATGTTCAAAGCCACTCTGTCATTATCTTTAGTTTGGCATTGCCTAAAATATCATTCATCGTTATGATACTACTACTAGTAAGCAGTCCCTCACAATTAAGCAAGGAAGAGCCAACTAAACAGACTGTATTGTGACTTTCCCTTTGCAACCAACCCTCCCCAAGTAAAATTCACTCTTTATTAAACTAATGGTTTTTTTAATCAGAGCTCCATACCTGAAGCAGATGCTCTATTCTGAATATACACATAATAGGGATACCTGGGTTCTGCTGCACTGAAATACTTCTTGGCTCTGCTGCTTTTCATGTCTTTTTGTATTGAGCTATTCCATTTGAAATATTAAGTCTGGATGTTCCCATTATCATGTCTGGTTACTGAAATAGCAGAAGGTTAATGTGAAAAGTGGTTGGTTTCAGTCTTTAATTTCCTAGCTAATGTACATTTGAATTATGATTGCTTGGTAGCATTTTTATAGGTACCATGAGAGCACTCCTGGTCCAATGTTGCTGAATTATATTGAATATCAGATGTAAAAGTAAGCACAGGCATTTTAATTGTTGATTGCTTCTATTCTGGCATTTAGTGCGGTGCTGCAAGCATGACAGCATTGGTGCACTGAGACACACAAATCCCATAATGGAGAAATGTGGGAAAAATAGAAGAGGAGGAAGGGAATGCACAAGGGGAGAGTAGGGGCAATGGAGAGTAGGAGAAATTGCTGGCCTGAGAAATGCTGGGCACACAAAAGGAGATGATGGAGGTAGGGGAAAGGTGGGAGGGCATGTGAAGAGTGTGCTGAAAACATGGAAGTGTTGCTGCATGTATTCACTCCACAAAATAAAAATCTGCCAATACCATGTCAACTAGACTGAGACTCTGAGGTACCCCTATATGCACTGAAGCAGTTGTGTGTGTACCTGCTCCTGGTGCTTTAGTGATACTGTCTTCCCTTAAAAGCTAGAGGAAAAGTTTTTGGGAAATGAAACCATCTGAGGTGAGCTCAACTGATCTCAATCAGATTAGCCAACTCAGTGTTCCAGGATTTGTCAGGATTATCTTGACATCTGAGGTGCCAGATGAGTGAACAAACTTGCTTTGGGATGCAAATTTGAGGTCATTTGACACAAGACTTACTTTTTTTTTTAACTCTAACCATCACTTTTAGGCTTTTCTGAGCAATGGAAATGTTCCTCTTCTGCTTCATGAGCCCATAAACTCCTGAGCAGAAGAGGTGAAGAGGTCCCTTGTGCATCATGGATTGGTGCTATGCTTGGATATGAGCCCCATGTGCAGGCTACTCAGTCTAGTTCTTTCTTCTTTGCTGTTGTAAAACTGTGCTAATTCTGGTATATATGAAATGCTCTGTGGTTGGGGAAGGAACAGAGAGAGAATCTACTAAGTGTTGCAGTGTGCTAAGTCAGAGTGACTTTCTCCATTATGCCAGCAGTTGCTTCTGTGAAGTATGAGATGTAGTGGCTCTCACTGACAATGTAGCTTGGAAATCTGTGAGTGCTTTGCACGAATAGAAATCATACACTATCTGATCAGGTGAAACCTGATGTTGTTGTAGATCATTGCTTAAGTAAGTAACTAGGTATGGTTACCTACTAATTTTGTATTAAAGATTGGTAGCCTGATACATGTGAACAGTCCTAGAAACAGTGCTTGCAATCCCCTTTCCAATGAGAGGTGTCCGCATCATTAGTCACCTTTACTTTCTTCTTCTCTAACCCACCACAATGAGATATTTAAAATTAATTTTATCACAGCCTTTTAAGCTAGTAGGTAGAGCACTGTCCTGGCAAGCAGGAACAAGGAATGCAAATGTTTTCAAGCTATAGAAATAATAAACAGGTTTCCAGTTCCTGTGCTAGGCCTCTAACAAGGCTTCACAGAGATGCTTCCCTGTTGCTGCCTCTGAATTTGAGACTTGACTGGTGGGAAATAAGAAATAAACTGAAGTGTGCATCAGCCACAAGATTCTTTGCTGTAAGAACCCTGAGCTGTATTGGAGCTAATTGATCTAAAGATGGAAGGCAACAGATTCTGTTTTCAATTCCTGGAACCACCAAGTTCACAAAGAACAACTATTCTTTAATGTAATAAACACTCTCCTTGAAAAGAGTGACTAATCCTGACTCCTCTTTGAACACTGAAGGGTTTGTGCTACCTGTGACACAGGGAGATGATAATTCTGATGTTAGATTCTAGCAGTGATGTGCCAGTGACTGCTTTCTGGTGGTGAACAGGCACAGCTGTGACTACTAACTTCCAATCAGCAGTAATTTGAGTGATAATTTCTTCAGACACTGCAAACTGACCTCAGGTTTACATTATGGAATTGTACATTAATTCAAATAAATCACACAACCAGCCAAAATAATTTGTATGCTTGGTACAATAAAATATAATGCATAAAGGGAATGCACAATGAGTTGTTATTGAGTCATTATAATTCATACCTTCCACAAAAGTAAATAGGAAAAATGGAGAGGAGTTGTTATGGTAAAGTTGCATTATATGTTTGATTTGCAGGATAAAGTCTATCCTCTGTCATGTTATTTTAGGCAGTAGCGAATTCCAGAGTGTTAGTGCTGACTTGAAGGTTCTTGTATGAAAGCATTTTAACTGAAAAATTCGGGGCAGAAAATGTTAGTGTGGGTCTTTTTTCTTTTTTTTTTTTTTTCCTAGCTCTGTATAGATTTCTGTCACTTAGTGTTGGCAGATGATTTTAAGGCCTGTGATCTCAACTTGTTGCTCGTATCTCATGTTGCAGTCTCTGCCAGTCTTACCAATCCTTTTGTCTTCTGTCTGCTCATGATTATCTTGAGCTATGCCCTGTCATAGACAGTCATATATATACCCAGTAGGGCGCTTAGTGCTGTGTTTCCTCTGATGTTCTGTCCCCTGGCTCTGACCTGTGGTTCCAGGATGGTTCAGGAGTATTTCTTGCATCTTCTTGGGGCTTTCAACTTCAAGCCTCTAGCCAGCTTTATGGAATCTGGATCATGCTGAATCTGAAAGGAAAACCTTAACTTAGTGTATGCATGCTAGATGTAGCTGCAGGCAGGATCCCTGTACTGCTTTAACTATTTATACTGTTACTTGTTCTGGTGAATCATGACACTGCAAAACTTTTCACTCTTGAGGTGGCCCAGTTTAGGTGAATAATGAAGGCAGTTCTCATCAGTGCCCCAGCAAAGCATGCTGTAGGAGCAGTGTTGGAAAAGCAGTTCAGCACAAGCATTTGTTATACATCATCTGTTTTTTATGCAGGATTGTTGGTATTTGTGATCCTCTTTCCTATTGTTGTTCAATGAATGGAGATAGTCTTAGTGCGATAGACTCATCGAATGGTTTGTGTTGGAAGGAACCTTAAAGCTCATTCAGTTCCAACCCCTGCCATGGGCAGGGACACCTTCCGCTAGACCTGATTGCTCCAAGCCCTGTCCAACCTGGCCTTGAGCACTTGAGGGAGAAGTTACATCAGTCCAAAAAGAAGTGGTCCATGCTGTGCAAAGGGCATAGGTAGGTGTGAGGGAGAGCTGGCTGGCCCAGGAAGTGGTGAAAATAGGGTGCATATTTTCTGGCAAGAAGGGGTCCTAATCATGGGAGCTTCAGAGAGAGAGAGGGGAGAGAAAGTAAAGGAGTAAAGGAACATTTGAAGCCTTAAGCTCATTAGAGCTACAGTTGACTCCAGACAGGCAGAGCTCATAGTGAAGGGGATAAGGTTGCACAGAGCTGGACTGATATCCTTTCTGGGAGGTTTCATGTAGCTTATGTCAAATTCCTTGAATTGCCATGTATCCAAATACAGAGCCCCAGACAAGTACAGTACAACAGTGGAGAGCAGTATCTGAGATGGAAAGTTTTAGGTTGGTTATTTTTGTTTGAATAGAAACCCAGTCAAGATAGCTAAACTTTAAATCTGCTTTCTTGGTCACAGATCCACAGATTAATCTGTTCAAAATGAAGTCAGCTATGGCATCAGACCACATTGCTCAAGATTTTAGTCCAGTCCTGAAAGTCTCCAGATGCATGGACCACACAGCCTCTTTGGGCAAGCTTTTTACTCTTTGACCACTATAATGAAAACTTGTAATGTGTAGGCACACAAAGCGGAGCAACCTATGGAGAAAGCTTTTGTATTGCATCCAAAGTTGCTCATGAAACATGCCACTGGGTGACTGACTGACTTGATGAGGATAAGCAGGGAGAGCTGTAGAGAGAAGCGAAGAGAGTTCATACAAAGCATGAATATGGCACCCTAGTCAGGAAACCCATTTCATAGTGCAAGAGCAAACAATTACCAAAGTGGAATTTGTCCCCCAGAGCTAATTTGCTTTTTGTTTATTCCCTTCCTTTTGAGTTCCCAAAGGGAAAGCATTTGCGTCTGGGTGAGTCCTTCATGTGCAGTCTGCTTGTTCAAGAGGAACAGTCACTGATCTACCTCAAGCCTCAGGATGCTACCTCTCAACTTCAGTTTATCAAGTGTGCTCTTCATTTCCAACTCCAATGTTTCTGTTTTGTGAGAAGTGGGTAGTGCAATGTGTGAGCTGGAGGTACTGCAGTCAAGAATTGCTAGGTATGGATGGAATCATTAGGAAGAAGTTATGTGAGACATGTTAAACCAATTTAATTTTCAGATAGTTGCTGTGGATTGTGTTTTTTGTATTACTTGAAGGGCATTTTCTGAATATGCTTCACTGTCTGGCTTCATGTAGCCTGAGTGTGGTATCATTAAGACCTGCTATGTTAGAACAGCGTCAGTGTAGGTATCCCAAGCCCTAAACTGCATCTTTTCCTGTCTGCCTTCTGCACTCTAATGGTCTCAAACAAAGGCTCAGCTGAGCGCCTTGTTTCTTACTGTTCTTTCCCAGATCCCTGATAGCATTTTGCCTTCTGAAAGACTTTTCCCCAAAACAAAGTTGTCATACAGACCCATGCTAGATTTTTTTGGCTATGCTAGCTTTCCTTTAGGATACATTACAAAACATTTTAGCTGTTTTCTATATTTTCATAATAGTATGAATGAATTTCAGTTAATTAAAATGTATTCCCTCAAAAAGATAAACCTCTCAAGAAACTTTTGGGGTGGTTTTGTGACTTTTGTTGCTGAAAGTGCACTTCAGGTGTGATCTAACAGATCTGCTTGTTTATTTTGATAAATGTGACCACTGCAGTTGGTGTGTCAGAGTTTTCTGGGGGAAGATGCTATGTTCTGTGGAGCTTGTGTGCTGTGAACTCCCCTACATGAATGCTGCTTGGTCTCCTCCTTCTGAGCCTACTAAGTTGGGTTTGGTGTTTCACTTGGATAACTGCTGTTCTGTCAGCCTGACTCATACTGCCCTATCTATTGAAGTACTTTTACTGTATCTATTATAGGACCCTTAGTTAACAATTCTGTCACAAGCAGCAGCAAAATTCAAAGTTAGCAGGGTTTAACATAGGAAAAGAATAACCTGGAAAAGCAGAGTTGTGTTGGAAAGTAATATAAGGTGTGCTATTTTTTTAAATAATTGAATTCTTTTGAGAATAGATACATCATTGACAGGTAGTGGCTACCTGGGATACAAGAGGAGTGTCAAGATAAAAAAAGCCTTTCAGTGAAGAAGGGCAATTAATCAAATTAATACTTTAAACAATGACACTATAGCAGAAATGAATCCCCAGCTGCTTCCACTGGTGACACTGGTGGTGCCAGCATGATGATAACAGTTGGTGGATTTCTGGTGAGTGTAAATTAAGTGTATAAAATACTCTCAAGTATGCTTTAAATGTGTTTCAACAGAAGTGATTGCTGTAAAAGGCCTGTTAATGTGAGAAGGGTTGACTGTTTCAGCACATGAAAACAAGGGAGAAAATGGAAATAATGAGAACAGGGAGAAGGCAGATGATCTTATAATGGGGGATGATGGTTTTAAATTCATTCAATGTGTGCTCATCCACTGGAAGGATGACCTCTAAAAAAGTTTAAATGGCCAGTGGTGATGGCTTTCAGAAGCTTCTTAGGCCAAAACAGCAAAGATGCATAAATGTCTGTAAAAGTGAAGTATTGATTAGTATGAACCTTCCTGAGGGATCTGGAGAATCTGCTGGAGCAAATTCATGTTTTCTTTTCTGGTGCAGGACTCTAGTTGCAGCAGTGCCTCTTGAGACCACATTCTCCAAAGCACTGTACTTAATACTGGCATCTGGGGGGAGTTTGCTGCTTCCCTGTTCATCAGAAAGCTCTATCACAGTGACAGCACTTTGTAATTACTGAGGTGGCATCATCAGTCAAAGAAGAATAACCTCTAGATGCAGAATCTGTCTCTGTGCCAGAAGGTGAGGGTCCTGCTTTATCACTGCCTCTAAGCTTCCCTGTGCTTCCACACTATTAATGAGTGCAACATCGTGTCATATAGGAAGGAATTCTTTTAATTTTCAATTTTAATAGATTTTGTAGGAAAAAAAAATCCTGGTCAAATGATTATAGATGAGATGGGAAACCAGAGGATCCCTCTGGTAATAGTGCCAGCTGTGACTTCTGGTTTTGCTTTTTTTACTGAAGTGAGATGTTCTGCTAACAACAAGTGTTTAAAAGTTCAGAATATGAATTAGTATTAGTTTATGCAGCATGGTTTGTATTGGTTTATAGGTCAGGAGTTTGTCCTCTGATCCTTAATCATAAGCACTCCAAAGGCTGTCACCTATTGGAAGGCAATGTTTAACACATTCAGGCTGCTCCTTTACAGAG
Source organism: Psittacus erithacus (assembly GCA_009867235.2). Classification (NCBI taxonomy): domain Eukaryota; kingdom Metazoa; phylum Chordata; class Aves; order Psittaciformes; family Psittacidae; genus Psittacus; species Psittacus erithacus. Next base: position 49,019 of record WYDI02024828.1, on the reverse strand, counting down.
GGTGCAACCCTTCCTCCTCACTTCCCAGCGCAGCCTTTCTAGAGTGCTTATCTCCATCTAGCACAACCCGCCAAACGTGGAAGCTCTCTCATCATACTTCTGTAATTCTGATGGGATCAAGGCTATGCATCTCCTAATACTGCCTGTTTTGTTCCCTATGATGTATGTGCTTGTGTTCAGGGAATTGAGATGGAATCTTGCTGTGCCACTGCCCCCATTTCTTGTCAGGCTATCATCATTCCTAAAATACCTAGAAAAGGGGAGATTGAGATGAGCTCTTAGGCAGAAGCTCTTCCCTGTGGGGGTGCTGAGGTGCTGGCACAGGTTGCCCAGAGAAGCTGTGGCTGCCTCATCCCTGGCAGTGTTCAAGGCCAGGTTGGACGGGGCTTGGAGCAACCTGGTCTAGTGGAAGGTGTCCCTGCCCATGGCAGGGGGTTGGAACTGGATGAGCTTTAAGGTCCCTTCCAACCTGAACCAGTCTGTTGATTCTATGATTCCCTGATAGACCTAGCTTGACGCCCTCCTCATAGCTCAGCAAGTCTGTTGGTAAAGATTCTTCTGCTCTACTTTTTGAGATGGATCTTTCCTCTTCATTTCTCAACGGAACAAAAAGAACAAAACCTGTAGCATTGCAGTCACTTTTAGTCAAGCATAACTATAGCCATGTTCAAGTTCAAAGCACAAAACTAGACGTGAATTTAGGGTGAGATATTTAATAGTAGTTCAATTTAATAGTAGTTCAGCATGATAGAAAGCATCATTTTCTATTCCTAAAGAGCTGCAGGTAGGTTGGTACCTCGTGCTATCATGAACTTTAGCTATGCAACCTCAATGCTGTGTTTGCTTACCTTCCTATTGTACCTAGCAGGCTTTCTCTTATTAAGAGTACTGTCACATTCTTTGTTCACTGCACAATTTCTCCTCCTTCTTATATCTCACCCTTGCTGAATGAGTGGCAAGGGTCTATTATAGAAAGCAAATGTAATTGTGTGTGTGTAGCAAGAGCTAATCTCTGATGCTTTGTTCTATAACAAAGCAAGAAACAGCTGTTGAGAGTAACAGGCAGGTAAAGATGCGGTGGTTCAATCCATCATCAAATTGGTTCCCTTTAAATGTACTACAGAGCAGTGGGATTATGGCTGTTATCTAGCAAATCACTAGTTAAAACACAAAACAAAACCAGAAGGAAACATTGTTTTCCCTTATTAAGATGAAGAGGTTATACACAGAGATGTCTAGAGAAACTTCTGGCGTGGTAAGATGTCCCCAGAAGGGCAGAATGAATAGCTTAGGCAAAAAGCTGAAATGCTAGCATCTGAACAAAAAAAGTCACCAAGCTCCGGTTGTTCATTTCTTTTATACTTATCCCCTTTGTATTTTCCCTGTTATTTCCCTTTCTTTCTATTTAGTGACAACCCATGTTGTCTGCCAGCTGGCTGCAGGGCCCAAGTTCTTTGTGCTCAAAATCCCGCTAGTGTTTTCTCCACAACTTCCTCAGCAGAACTTTGAGGTTAACTTTAAAAAAAACCCAAAAAACAACACCAAAGCCAACCTGATATTATTTAAACTATCAAATACTGCATCGTTTTTGTTCTTTCTGGTTTTGAGCCTTTTAGACTTGCTGCTTTGCAATCTGCAGGGACAGAATTGTTTGCAAGCTCATGATCTAAGCAACTTGATTTTACCCTTTAGACCAATCCTTAGCAGCATTAGGTATATCATAAAGCACTGGCATTATGATATAAGGAACCATATGCCTTCCTCAAATATGGGTTGCTTGCCCTGAGGCAAACACTGAGTTGGTGGCAGAGCTGTCTGATTGGGGGTCTTTGGCTGGGGGATATTCTCTATGGTGGCACACTGGCCTCTCTTTAAAAACCAAAAAACCCCAACCGATTCCCCCCACCCCAGCCCCTGCATGTGGTTGTGTGTAGTTTGCATGCAGTTGTAATTGCATGCTGTTCAGTTTTCCTTCTCTTAAAGACATTGCAGTAAATAGTCAATAAATGCATTTCTCAGGCGCTGCTTCCATATAGGTGTCCATAAAAGGATTTTCCAAGCCAACTCCTATCCACCCTGCTGTAGGAACTCACAGTTTACATTTTACATCTTACATCAAAAGTATTGATGCTACTAAAATAGTCTGCTAAACAAACATGTGTGGTGTTTTATTGCTCTTTTCTGAAGACTTTCAGAGTCAGATAGGAGATGGAAATCCATCTGCTTTGCCAGTTAATGTAGATTTGAGATGCAGAGTGTCTGTCTTATGCTCATTCAAACTCCGTTCTACAAAACCTGTACATTTGTCTATAGTGCAGTCAGTGTGCTGTGGAAGACAACATATTTGCTGAATTGGACAGAAAATGGGTGTGAAAAAAGCACAGTTGATTATAAACATGGGTGAAATGTACTTTTTTTAACAGCTTTTGTCTGTCCTAGTATCTCAACAAAAGGATTCTTTCTTTCCTGTTGCTACAGAGACCATTTGTTTAAGTGTCACAAGATGAGGTGGCTGCTATGGAAAGCTGGTGAGAAAACTGGTGACTGAGTTGACCTGAAGCCTTGTGCTAAAAAGCATGGACAAATTATATTAGGGATGAAAAAAAATTCTGACTTGATAAACGGAAACTTTTTCACTGTTTGGATAGTCAGGAATCAGAACAGATTTGCCCAGACAAGTTGATTGGTTGATCTGCTTGGAGGTTTTGAAGACCCCACTAGCTCAAGCCTTGAGCGCTGTGGTCTGATCCCACTGCTGATCCTGCTTTGGGCTGGGGACTTCTGGAGGTCCCTTGGAGCCGGGGTTGTTTGCGGGACCTAAGTGTTAGCAGCAGGAGCTGCCTTGCTGCCTGTTTCACTGGGCTGTCTGCTCTAAGTCTGCAGAGTAATTGATTTGATTAGTGGTTAGAGGCAGGTTTACACCTACAAAAGGCTACATAGTATATGAAACACAGGAGGCAAGGTTCCATTTCATCAAAGATATATCTGTCTCTAAAGCAGGATTTTCAGCCTCAATCTCTGGTGTGCTCCAAGGCCTGGGAGCCCACTCTGGGGCAGTTTGCTCTGGTTTTGTGTCAATGGGCACTTTAATTCTGTTAATTTGACACTGTGATTCCTCAGTGTGTGCTGCCACTTTGGGCAAGGTTGCTTGTAGAGTAAGATACGTGTCATGTTTGCCTGCAGCATTTCAGTCTTGTTTTCTTACTGGAGGGACAGAGCAGGGTGCGGGGATATTGGCTCCTGCTCATACCACATCCCGAGGTACTCAGCCCCTTCCCCACACGTGCTTCATGAGGTCAAGGCCATTGCTTGTGTTTCCTGGAGCTGTCAGCCTGACACTCCACATGCAAAAACATGAATGCTGTCCTGTGCAGAGCTAGTCCCTTGTACAATATTATGTGTTGAAAGAGCATCTGTGGTGTTACGCTCTATCATGCCCTCAGCTTTTCTCCCTTGTCACATTTAGGAAGCCCTGGGTCATGCAGAACAGGCCAGCCTAAACGAGAAAGACATCTCTGGTTTTGCTTTTGCGGGGCTGATATAAACCCATTCTGTTGAGAGACTGTGAAGTGTGGGGAGTGGTGTCTGCAGCCAAGGTGGAAGTTAGTCAAGTCAGAAGATGCAGCCTGATGATTGCCATCACTAAAAGCAGCAGGCAGAAAGAGAAGCTGAAGCTGCTACTGACTCAGCTGTTTAAAAGTTGCCATTAGTTTTAAACCTAAAATCTTGAACCAATAAAGCTGTTGTAGTTCTTTCAGTAATTTAACAGACATAAGATTGCTCTGCAGGTTCCTTTAAGGTGAGTGTGCAATTGTGAAAAATGATAAATTTTACTTGCTAGATAGATGATCTGCTGTTGCTTCTGCCCCCTCCTTTGAAGATCTTACTTGTTAAGGTCTGTAAACAGCACTTGACTGTTGCTATCCTGGTTCCAGCTGGCTTGAGGCTGCCCTTTTAAAACAGTTTTTGTTGATGCAGTATTTGCTAAGCTCTTCCAGGGTGTAGTCTGGCAGCACAGCTAAAAGATGTACAGTCTCAGCAGCTCACTTGGGCTGGCTGCAGCATTTGACTGACCATGCATCAAATTATTCAGAAACCTAAACCAGTAGAAAATCAGCATTTTTCCTGCTGGTTAAATCTCCGGGCTGACTTGCTCTGAGATCATCTGAGGTGCTGGCAGCACCACAAGTAAAAGGCCAGAAGAAAGGGGCAAAAGTGGCTCATCTGTATGGTTAAACCATTTTCTTAAACTTCATTTCTCTTGTATTTTAGGTCTGTAAACCAGCCCAGAAGCTGAAACAAAGAGTAGCCCATCTTCTTACTGCTGCTGTTTGTCCCACAGCTGCAACATCCCATCCTCTGTTGCCCCATGCTGAACTGAGGTGGAAGTTTCCCTGCCTTAATTTTGTTCTGATGGATTAGTTTTCATCAGATTTCTTTTGTGTCACTGCATAAATGCTTGCATCAGGGCAGGAGAGTAATGGAAGGAAAGGAGCAAGGGTCCAGGGTCCAGGGCAGGGTGACTGCTTATTTGACTGAATTTGAAATGCCAGCTTCAGCTGTCTTAACATGTGCCTGGAATTACAGTGTTAGTCAGTGATTATATCTGTCCCCATTATTTCACTTGTCCATGAACATTTTAGAAATGAATTTGTCACCATGAAAAAAGAAAGGATGTTTCCCAGATGTCCTCCCTGTAGGTTTTCTTTGCTGTATGCACTGTGCGGGCTGCAACAGCCAGTGGAGTTGATGTTCAGATGGCTGATCCCTTGCTTAGCCCATTTTACCAAAGACATAGCAATGGCAAGGCTGTATGGTAGATATTTGCTGGGGCAGGGGCAAGACTTGTTTAAATTACTTGTTTAAATCTTTGACTCTTATGACTGGGAGAAACAAGATAGGGAAGAAGAGGTAGGGAAAGTTAAATACATGTTCCAGTGTTTAAATACATTTAAAGTTTAAATACATGTTCCTACTGTATTTAAAGGGTGGCTACATGGAAGATGGAGACTCCCTTTTTACAAGGAGTCACATGAAAAAAGAGGAGGGGTGATGGTCACAGGTTACTCCTGGGGAGACTCTGGCTGGATACAAGAGGAAAGCTTTTCACAGTGAGGACAACCAGCCACTGCAATTATCCCCCCAGGGAAGTGGTGGATTCCCTAATGTTGGACACTGTTAAGATTCAGCTGAACAGGTTGCTGAATCGTCTAGTCTAGGTCATACTTTGCCTAGAAAGGTTGGACCAGATGATAGCTGAAGTCCCTTGCAACCTGGGATTTTATGATTCTGTAAAGAAGATAGCAACTGTGAGGCTCAGCCAGAAAATGTTGGGATCCACAGTTGCGGAGGGAGCTCTTGGAGTCAGCATGTGCTATAGAGACTGAAGGAAACACTGGTAGCTAGAAACCTCCAAAGATTTTGCCTCATGTCCAAATTCTTTTCAACTTCCATCAGTCTTTAAATGGCTTTGCTAACAGTGAGGGGGATGGAAAATGTTAGTCATTGCAGTGGTTACCCTTCTTCTCAATGGAATGGAGCTGTGCAGGTTTGCAGGCTCTGCGTATTCCTGCTATATGGAGGTCACTTTTATCATGGTCAACAGCATGGATGGAGAGGAGGCAGATAACCTTCTTCGGCCCACTTCCCATAATCGCACTATCCTCAGCATTCTAGCATCTTCCCTTTCCTTTCATCATGGATCGCACTCTTCTGTCCTAGTCACTTGTTCCTTACCGAAGGGATTCATAAAGAAGAGCAGTTTCCTAAACAGGGTATTTAAAATGTTCTGAATCTGCATGAAACAAGTTATAGAAACATGCTTGTGTCTTTGCCTTCCTTGTTCTTGCAGATGGAATTAGCTTCTCTCGGCAGAATATATACCCATCACTTCTGAGGTTTCAGTAGTTTCTATTGTGCAAGTAGCTGCTGGAGTGTCTCATTCAGTGTGATTGGAAATCGTGACCTCTGTGCTGTATAGTCCTGAAAGCTGTCATGCCTCCTTCAGTTTTGTGGTGCTATTTCTGCAGTCCCAAGCATTCAGCAGCACCTGTGCAGCATATGTGGAGCCATTGTTTCCATTAGGGCTTGTATGGCCAGCAATTTGCATGGTTGACCAAAGCAGATTTTCGGATGAGGATTCCTTCTGTGGCCTTGAGAGAGTGTTCTCCGCAGGTACAGATGACTTGTATTGCTTCCTCTTACCACCTGTAAGCATCCTCTCTGCAAGCTTTTTCAGCACAGATTTCAACTCCCAAGACAGAGAAGTTGATGCCAAGCTGTGGTGCGTTATGCCAGCAGACTTCATGCCTTGCTGTTTCCAGCAACTTCCTTGTATGTTGGGTAGGACTTGGTGGTTTGCTGCTGCTGCTTCTGCTTTACAGGATGGTGGAAGGAGATTCTCCTGTTTCAGCTAGTGCACTATTGCTGTACATACGGGTACAATTCAGGTTTCCGCCTGGAACTGTAAGAAGGTTGCCCACCATGCAACTATTTTCAGATGCTCTCTCTTCCCTCTGTCCCATGGATATTCCAACTAAATCAGTTTTGTTTCTCTACATGCACTGTAAATGTGTAAATTTGACCATGTCAAAGCAGCTGGTGTTTTTAATTATAATCATGTTTTGCCCAGAAAAATCAAAGACTCAGAACAACCTTAGTTCAATCCACAGTTAATTACCTTTTCCTTCTACTTGTTTGCTTGACTGGAATTGAAAAGATTAAAATTAGCAAAATTTGTAACTAAATCCTTCCAGCAGTTGTTTACCACCTGTTTAGTATTGCAGGTTTTATCTGAATCTGATTGCATTAATATCTTACCTACTCTATCATGATTAATTTGCTATTTGCCATTAACATTAGCCAAATTTAAATGAGATGTCATTAAAAATATGTTTTTCTGTCAGATGCTGCTATTGGAATCATGAACCTTAGTTACTAAAATTTGGTCTCTGGGTATCTTTGCTAGATTTTAGTTCTAACTGGATGGAGAACTTCAAAAGCTCAGTGAAACACCTCTTACAATTACTTTGTAGTGTTCAGCGGTCACATAGTTCCTTTAGTCTACCTGGTCCATGATGATCTGCAAGTGCATGCATCCCAGAAGATTAAAATTACTCTCATCAGTTACTGTCTACAGAGCCATCTATGTTTTCTTACTAATCCGTTACGCTCTAATGAGAATGTCTGTTGTAACTGCTGCTGCCCTGCTGCCACCAGTTTGCTTCTTCCCTTCTGGGCTGTCACATGTCTTGTAGTCCTTGTGGGCTTTTTTGTAACATTCTTTTATCATTATTGGCCTTTGTTTGAATGAGCTGAGACTTGTGAATTGCTTCTCTTCCTCAGCAAGGCAGCCACAGCTCTACCCACCTTTTCCACATGCTCTGAACAGCACATGATGTAACTTCATCACCCTGTAATTACAGTAGTGTTTCTCAGCATATTTTTATCTAACAGTCTTCTGTATTCACAACAGAAATTCAACAAACCACCTTGTGCAGTCTTGCTGTCATGGTTCTCTTTTGCAGATACTGTAGTGTAGTATACAGCTCTAATTCTCCAGCTTTTTGGTTGGGCTTTTGGCTCCCATTTCATTTGCATGGTTGGAAACATGTGAATTTAACCTGGTTTGGTTTGTGTATTATGAAGCTGCAGCCTTTCAACCAATAGGTTGAAAACAACTACCAAAGCCTGCTTTCCAAAGAAAGACACTTCTGTTCCATAAACAGCCATAATTTTTTGTGGAATGAAGATAAACTCATTTTCAATGTGTTCAGTGAGGTTTCAGCTGGTGGGAATGTATGGTTGATTTTCAATGCGCTCTTTACCTGGGTATTCTCTTTATATTCTGACCCTTGTAGGCAAAGTAAGTAGGAGTTCCCATTTTTCAATGAAGACCCTTTTTTCCTTAAATATATTCAATGCTGAAATGTTCTATTCTCATTCTTACCTCTGAGTACCCTGAACTATTGTTGTGTGACTCCAGTTAGCTACTTGACTGACCAACGTGGCAGCTATTCTAATTCAGTTGGTTTTACCTTTTGCAGGAAGCAGCGAACATGCTCCGTCTTATGCAGAACAGGCTGAAGGAAGAGGAACAACTCCTGCTTAAGGGTGCAAGTAAGTGGGATTTCTTTACCACTTGTATTAGCAGTTAAGTACTGGCTACTTCATGTGTAAGTATCCACTTACAAGCAAGAAGCAGAGAGGACATGGGATAGGTGACAGTCAAGGGGTTACATTAGGAAAAGTGGAATGATAATAACTTTAAAAGGACAACAGTGAGATAGAGAGCCTGACCTCTGTGAAATGCTTCTTCACCTTGTAAATTTTACCTACAGTGTTGAGTGATGGAAACAGTCATCCACTAAACATACTCTTCAATTATAGTGAGCAGATTTTAAGCTTCATTTTACTACTGCAAAGGACTGTATGGGCTCGCTGTGGACACAGTGCTTGTCCCAGCATGATGGGATTCATATCATCATAGGATGGTTAGGGTTGGGAAGGCCCTTAAGATTATCTAGTTCCATCCCCCTGCCATTGGCAGGGACACCTCACACTAAACCATGTTACCCAAGGTTCTATCTAACCTGGCCTTGAACACTGCCAGGGATGGAGCATTTGACACTCCTCTGGGCAATCTGTGCCAGTGCCTCACCACCCTCACAGTAAGAAATTCTTCCTTATATCTAACCTGAACTTTCCCTGGTTAAGTTTAAACTTGTTACCCCTTGTCCTATCACTACAATTCTGATGAAAAGTAGGTTTGTGATCAGATTTGTTTAGATAATTCTACTCAGCAGAACGCTTGCATGTAGGTGAGTAGTGTCATTGTTTTATGGGACTGCTTGACTGCCCCATGTTGCGCATAAGCTGATGTCCTTGCAAACCAGTGCAGTTTCTGTCCTCAGCAGTTAGCCTGCCGCACTGCATGGCATTGAGTTTGGTTATGTGTGTGAAGAAATCTTTGTGATGTGTCTATCAGATCATAACTTTCACAGATTAAAAACTCTCATCTTGAAACCCTTTTCAGTATCACTGATCTTCAAAGTGGGACCATGTTTGTTTGCTTGCATTTGCTTGATTTTAGTGTACCTGAAAATGTGAATGCAATTAAATTTTGGTGGTTTTGTTCTTTTTTTATATACTTACTCTTAATTAAGTAGCACTCTAGCTGAGGATCAGAAGGGAATAATAACCTCTTGAGAGCTTGTGGAAAGCTAACAAACCATATTTTGCTCTTTTTGAGCCAAGCATCAGCAAGAACTTCCTCATTAATTACCCCAGTGAATTTTATATTGCATTATGTGCATTATGTGGTGGTGGAAGAAAATGGAACGTAAGTTAATTCTCAGGATCAGAGGGGGACTTCATGAAGGCTGAAACTGAGTAAAGACATAAAAGTTATGCTTCACAATTTGTTTGCTGCAAAGATTTTCAGAGCAAACTCATGAAAGATGTTGCCCATCTCTGATCTCATCTTCATATTAAAAAAGTGAAGAAGTTTAAGCTGAAACATAGCATTTGTAATATATATTACAAGGATGTGGAATTGTTTGAGTGAAGAAGTCTAGGGCCTGCTATCTAACAGTTTCCATGGTAAATAAGTTCGAGAGCAGACAAATATCTATCAGTAAAAAGTATGATGTGAAAAGTTGCTGATCTGCTTTCTCCTTCTCTGGATTTTCACTTGGAAAACTATCCTGTTGTTGTGCATCTCTGAAATAATATGAACCTTTATACAGAGTGTTTTAACTGCCATCTAAGAGCACATGGTCATGACTTTTCATTAGCTAAAAATATTGCCATAATACATCTTTATTCAAGTACTTAATTGACATAATTATTATGTATTATAGTAATAAGAGCACCAGGATCCTGGTTTTCAGTAGCAGCTCATTTGAGTGTTCTATAACCTTGGGAAATAAAGTCATCTTTGTCAGCTGCAGTCTGCCTTTATCTGCACACGTGTAAGTCCACAGAGTCACAGAGGTGTGACTGAGACAATAAACCCTTCCTTACTGCACACTGTTGGATTAATTTATTGAATGTTGCAAAGCTCTCTGACACCATGGTTTGCCGGCATAAAATGATCAGGTACGGGGCTGTGCTTTCCTCTTTGTCCAAGCCCCACTCTCCTCCTCTCATTCTTTATTAAATGATACACTTTATACAATTCAAAACTAAGGTATATTCAAAGAGAGAATGCAGAGATTGGTGTCTTAAATGGCAAAATGCTTCATTAGGGATACATTTAAATTAATCCCAGGATCTTAGTCGCAAGAAAAATACATATTTTGCACAAAAGGAAGCACAGAATCAGTGCAGCATTGCCAGAGAGCTTTGCCTGCCCAAAGCCTCCTCCCACAGGTTAATAGTGAAATGCATACTAGAGATAGAAAGTATTCCAGTTGCATTTTGAAGTCATGCCCCTCATACAAAGCAAAGTGTTTTTATCCCAAGTTTTCTGTCATCTTCAATTTGGCAGAAAATTTACGACACCATCTTGGCCTTTAGTCCAGGGAGCACATTGTATTTGTTTGCTGGATGAGTAAAACAGACCCTGCTCCAACTTGGTCTTGCTCATGCAGCGGGCTCTGAGACAAAGGGATTAGTTTCTTCCCTGTGCAGCTCCTCTGGGTGGAAGGTGGTCAGGCTGGCCTGAGGTCTCCCAATATCCTAAGTCTCTCTGGCTGAATCTTGAAGGTCCAGGGTGGTGGAGTGAGCTTCGTTTGAAGTCATTGCTTTTCTAAGCAGAGGAGTAGCACAGGGCTAGTGCCTACTCAAGGAAAAGGGACAGTTCTCTAACTCATATTACACTTTGCCCCTGAGAGCTGCAAAACACTTAATGAGGCTCTTCTAACAGCATAGGCTGGAATCTGATGATGAATTTGTTACCATTAACTGATAAAAGTCAGCATTTATTCTGTCCCTCTTTGCCCTCTTACCTTTGCATAACTTCATAATTGATGCAGTTCTCTTGTTTTCTGCTAATTTGGTAAGAAGGGCTGCAAATTAACAGTTAATTTCTCTGCAGCAGAAGCTGCAGGAATTCTGGACAGCTCTCAGTTGAGTTTCAAGCTGAACTAACACCAGAGAAACCTAAATCATATTTCTTGTAAAGAAGAGCTGTGGCATGCAGATTGAACTGTGAAGGTCTGTGTTAGGAATATAGAAAGCCCATGGGTATGTCATGGTACTCGCATAAAATTTGCAAGAACGTTTAGTGTAATTCAGAAACTGACATGTTCTTTTTTTTCTTTTGCTAGCATACACTGAAATAATCTTTTCAACAACAGAGCATCTCCAAACAACCACTGCACAATAAAAAAGCTAACACTAAGTTATATGAAAAACTGTTCTTAAATTATCTGTAAATGAACTCTAATACACATCAGGCTTTGAGTATTATTTGCAGGATGAAAATATACACAGTAAAGTATTTGCAACAATTCAGAAATGTCTTTTGTGATGAGCAGTAAGTAAATTGCTTTCATTTTTATCTTTATTTCACATAAGATGCTCTTAGAGGAAACAGCATGCAATGTGGTGTTTTTCATGCAGTGCTGCCCTTGTGCTGCGTACAAGGCTAGTACTAACAAATGCCCACTGATTGAAGCTCAGGGCTTGGCTTTCTTGTGCTTAATGGCACAAGGACTCTTCAAACATTCTATCAGATGCTGCTCAGATGAGCGCTGTGGAGGCTGTTGACAGAAGTATCGGGTGTAGATACATGAAGAGGTGCTCTGGTTTGGTGTGAGAAGAGAGGGCTTGGAAGGTCACTGGCCACAGCAGAAATTCAAACTGTTTTTTCAGGTTCATCCAAGGTAGAAAAAATATGTTTGTGGAGCACAAAGTTACAGCTGTGTTTCTAGCCTGAAGTACGTATTTTTCAGACTAATCAACTTATTACATTTACTTTCATTCTCACCTGCTTACACTATTTCATGTGCATTTTCCCACATTCTTTCTTTTGAAGGTTTTTTTTGTCAGTTCAAAAGCAGACTGTGTGAACTATAGCTTTTTAAAAAAGTAAAATGGTTTTGCCTCAAAAGTATAAAAATAAACTCCTTGAAATTTTAAAAAATATTTCCTGTGTTTCCTGTGGGCAATGCTATTCCCGGGATTTAATTTCAGGTTGCAAAAGTATTTGCTGTAAAACTGCTTTTTTTTTTTTATTGCCTGTGCCACTGCAGTCCCTCTGTGCTCTTGCTTGGTCTGTAGAATGAGTAGACATTTGTGTAACACAGCATTTTGAAGTTTGCACTGCTTCTATAGTAGTATTTGCACTACTTCTATAGTGTTCAGCAATAGCAACAGGGTTAACTGATGCTCCTGGAGAGCTTCAGTTCTGCTCTGTACACAGCCAGAATGTTTCCTTGGCCAGCTCTACTTGCTGAGCTAACTCTTGCTTTTCTGATGGCCAAGCAAAATGTACATCCCCTTCCTTCATTAAACAGAGCAAGTAGATGTTGCACTTTGGATGACAAACTGCATGAGTCTCTTGCAGTTTGATGGTGCACTGAATTTGAGTGTATCCTTTCCACTCCAGAATTGATGCTTTAAAATCTGACAGCAGAGAAACAAAAAGTTCCATTGCAACAACTGCAGCATTTGAAGTGTAACACTGAGTTGTTGGGTAATTCCCACAAAGGCCAGATGCCTGGATGATGCTCAGCACTGTCACCAGCAGGATGCTCAGACCATCTGTATTCTGTAACAGACACTTGGCACAGACCCTAATAGTCTTGCATTTTGCTTGTTAAATAACTACAAGTCAATGTTCTAATTTAATAATACTTTGATGGGTTCTTGGCTTTTCAGGTCATTAGAAATAGTTCTGGTCACTGAATATGACCTCTCTATAAAATGGGCTAAAAATTAATGTAGCTACTTACTCCTGTGCCAGGTTTCCAAATCCCAGTTTAAATGGATCTTGTCAGCCAGAGTTACTTTTAATTATTTCAAGTGACAGAGACCTATTGCTTCCCTAGGCAGCAGTTAATCATCCTTACTGTATACTGTAGCAACAGACCCTTTTAAGATGACCAGGCAAGGTAACACAGTGCACTTGGACCTGGTGTTTGGGGTCTGTTGGTTTGTGAGACAACAACTGGTTTATTTCCCAGTATACACAGGCAGGTCTGACTATCCAAGCTTTCTGCTGAAGTCAGTAGAACCACAAGTGTCTGGATCTTGATTAGTAACTCTCAGCACCAGAATGAATATTTCTTAGAGGTTAGGCGAAGGATCTCAGTTCTATGCTAAGAGCAAAGGTTGTTCCCTACAGAATTTATGTATTGAAGTGTTTCTTTCTGTGCAAGTTGCAGAGCTGTGAATGCAAAAGTGTTCAGGCTGATACACAGCCTGATGCTCTTGTGTTTGGTGAGACAAGAGTACGGATTTGGTAGAACCAAGGCTTTCACGTGGGTGCTGGACTTCACTCTCCCTTCAGTCTCATTAAAATCTCAATCAATCCTTTTTTTTTTTTTCCTGCTCTAAAATTTCCTGCAATTTATTGCATGGGTTTTATCCTGGCTCAAGTGGCTGTCAGTTGCCGACTTGATTGTGTTTTCATGATGTTTTTTCACCGAAATCAACATCCTGCTGACTCCAGTAATTGCTGTGGAGCCGGTGCCTGTGTTTCAGAGCAGGGATTTCTATTAGGAAAGTGAACATGCTAAAGTATATCAATAAAGGATGTCCTTTGTGCTCATTATCTTCTCACAGTACCTTCCTATTTTGCAGATGGATGCATTCACTTGAATATTTATGCAAACTAACAAATCTGTAATGAAGTCACTGGTAACTTATTAAACAATGCAGGTTTTCCTTCAGCACTGCAAATTACCCCAGATTTAATCATTATATACAGTATTATCAGTCCAGGTATCAGCTCTGGCTTTTTCTGGGAATAGTAGGTGTCCTTTGGAACAAAGAACACATCTTGACAGCAGTGGTTTTCAGTTTTCAGCCACAAAAAGTACATTCTGGTTACAACTGGACTGCTTTAAATGAAACCAATTCAGCTGACCGAAGTCCACCTTTAGGAAATGGCGATGTTGCAATGTAAGGCAAGCAGACTTTAATATCCTGGTATGTTCTCTCTCAGGTAGTCTGATATTGTGGCTAATTCTCTGTTCAGTAGAGTAAACCACAGCAGTGGGGAAATGAGCCAAACACAGTTTGTAGAGTTGTTCTGTTGATGACCTTTTCATAGTAAAAATACAGGAGCTTCTTAAAAAACCAGCCTTAAGATGCCAGCGTTCATCTAAATTTGGGCACATGGATTGCGGAGTTTGTTGTGCAAAGTCGAGTAATCTTCACGAAAACCCATGCAAATCTCATAAGCCAGTTCTAGTAGAATGTGTTCTGTACTCCATGTACTAGGACATGGGAATTTGTAGTAGTATGCTTTATTATCTTAATTGCTTTATGCTGATACTAAAAAATCAGCATTTTCTCCATAAAGAATGTTTCTTGTCTCCCTGTAATTGTTGCATTGTATTTTCTATTAGCTGCATTCTATTAGTGGCTATGACTTCTTCTAGCAAATGGTTTCTTTCTAGATGTTGTTCAATGAAACTTTCTGAATTGTCACCTTTTTATGAATACCAAAAATATTTAGTTGCAAACTGAATGCAGCAGGCATCTACAACAAGGGGCATAGGATGGTGGAACCCTATAGTGCTCCAGCTAGGACAGGTTACACACAGCATTGGGCTAGTCTGCTGTTCAATCCTGCTAAGAAACCTATACTCAGCTTGTCTTCATCTTGTGTATTTAAACCCGTTTTCAGCAATATGCTCTGCTTCTGTGTCATTGGGATTTTGGCTCAGCATGATTCTGCTCAGCTGATAACTCGGATTGTAGATCAGACAGAGCTGGGCTTGGTGATAGCAGCCATTGAGCTGGGGTAGAGCAATACATCTATTTCTTTGTAAGTGAAAAAGGTGGTTGGTGTCTTTCCAAGTGGTGGGCAGGAGGCTTGGAGACAGAAATTTTACAGTTGCTGGATTTGCATTTGCATTGCCACTTCCAGATCATCCCATGTGTGTTCACTAGAGTGATGCTTCATGCTGGGATATGTGCCTCTGAATTCCAGCTAGACTATTCAAAGAAAATCCAAACTCTCACTATAGATCTGTAACAAGATTTGCTCACAAGTCACACGTCAGTAGGAAAAGTAATGCACTGGGTTTATATGTGGATAATTCACCTGATGAATCTTCTCTTCATTTGTATTGAAGGGTAATCCAGGCTCTATAAAGAGGGAATTGGAAGCTAGACATACAGTTACTACTGACTTGGCTTGTTGAGCGTGCTTTGAAAGACAAAAAGTAGACCTGGGCACAAAGCAAGCAAGTTTCCCTGGGGCTTGCCAGGGGTGTTCTGTGGTATCCACACATGGCTGAACAGCAGAAAATTGCGGCTTCATCACTTACTTACATGCAAGAGTTACAACATCTGAGCTAGCGGGGAAGAGGGATAAAAGACACAGTGTGAGAAAGATGGGAATTGAGAATAGCAGAGAACCTGAGGGGAAAAAAGAGAACTGCAAGGCGAGGGATTAAAAAAGCTGTGTTTAAACCAATTCCTTTCATAGAGCAGCAGCTTGGTGCCCCCCAGCCACTGATTCTCTCTCCACAGTAGGTATCACTTCTATTGCAAGGCACTTACCATGGGATTTTCCTGCAAGACCCATTTTCCAACAGAAGGATACTGTGGGGGATTATACGATGAAATGAGCTTCCTTTTTGCAAGCTGAAATAGTCTGAAGTGGCTGGAGTGCAGGGAGCTGGAAGGGTTCATGTGGTGCAGGAGAGCACTAAGCCACAGGTGTGGGAACACCAGAAGAATTAATTCCTATGTATTCTTGTTTTCTTACCACTACTTTGTCCCAAGGGAAGTGTATTTAAGTGTTATAGCTGAGGGTCTGTTCACACAAAAGGTTAAAAAAAGGAAAAAGGGTTTCCAGAAAAGTGAAATGGAAAATTCGAGCCCCATGTTTAAGTCGTGTCCCCAGCTAGAGCAGAACTGCCTCCCTGCTCTAAGCTGTGTCCCCAAAGTGGTAGTAGCTGCGTTGACCTCTTTGGGTTGTCAGTGCAGAACACTGGCTCCATTAGTCCCATCTCAGCTGGCAACTCATGCTCTGGGGAGATCCCAGTGAGAAGCAGGCAATGCTAATGGGGATGAAATGGAAACGGTTTGGCAAAGTGATCATAAGGGCTCTCTGCAGCATCCTTGGCTCTGGCCACTTTTGCTGCGTGACAAATGACAGCCTGAAAGGGAGGAAAAAAAGGAAGAAAAAAATAAAAGCCACAAAACAAGAACGAGGATGTTCTAGTAATAGCAGTGAGAGCAGTGGCAGTTGAGATAGTCTGGTTCTTTAACATACAGAGCACAAATCTGAATCCTTTATCTAGGCTGCACATCGCTCTTCCCAAGGAGTTTTTCTGGGCAAGGGCTGAACAAAAACCTCACTTTCTTGAACACCAGGTAAGCAGAAACAGTATTCAGGTCACCGGGCAGCGAGTGATTCCTTCACTTGCCAAACAAGAAGGTGCACACAAATAGAAATTGCAGCTAATTCCCTGTCCATGGCAGGGGTTTGAGACTGAATGAGCTTTAAGGTCCCTTACAGCGGAAACCAGTCTGGGATTCTATGATTCTAACGTTGCTGCAGCCTTGTAATCTTACCAGGTATCAAATACATCCCTTGCCATTATGTTTTGTTATTAACTTAGTATTGCAATGTAAATCATGATGGAAAAATGCCTAATATTTGTATATTGTCTGATAATTAAATAGTGGAAAGATGTGTCAGCTCATTGCTAATCATAATTAAAGCAGTTATTTCCATTTTCAGCTTAGGCATGTTTAATTCAATGTACTTGGCAAAGAATTGCCTCTTTTCTCTAAATAATTAGCAGCTATTGTTGCTGTGTTGGGGGCTGACCTCACATGGGATGCTGATGGGTTTGCCATAGCACTAGTTCTGCAAGCGCCACACAGCATCAGCTCTGTTCAGCTGGAGGAGAGGGGCTTTAGTTTTGATAGGAAGAAGAAAACAAAGGCAGCTTGTGGAAACAGCTGAAGTTGTTCATACATCTTGTGAAGCTTTCCTGTCTGTCTTGGGTTTGGCTGTAACTACTTTTGTTTATCTGGGGATGTCTTACTGTGCTTTTCTAAACTATGGTTAAATGGGAGGTGAAGGGTCTAAGAGGTTTTGATATTGTTTATGCCAGGGTAAAAGGCTAGGAGATGTATTAATAAGCCCACACTTTCCAAACACTTTTAAATGAGTTTTATCTTTGTATCAGTTGCTGAAATAGCACCTCCTGACTGTAAGTACACTTCGTACCCAGAGAGTGTATTTAGAACAGTGTAATGTTACAGTCCAAAGGCTGTCCCAAGACAATGTTTATACCTATGCTTCTTTGGCACTTCTGTGAAGAAGAAAGCCTTCTTCAGAACACGGACATTGGCTGTTTCCCTGTCCTCATCAGTAATACCAATGCTCCGCCTATGACTGCATTTTTCATTCATCTTGGAACAGAGTGGAGACTGTTTTGCTGGTTTGAGTGATACTTATCAACTGTTTTTGTTTTAACCAGCCAATGACGATTCTGATGTGGAGATTCAAGACGATGATGGATCCGACAGTGAAATGCAAGACAGGCAAACCAGAAAGCAGCACAATGCCACGGGACCACTGCTGCAAGGTATCTGAGCCTTCCCTTAGCTGCTGTTATTCAGAATGATACACTGGCATTATGTGAGTACCCTAAATTGAAAGAAGGCCCTGCGTCATTGAAGGTTTTGGCACTGCTCAGTTCTTATGAGCTGTAAGAGGACAGTGTCTTGTGGAGAAAACAGTGCTTTCAGGGGAGCAAATTAAGGGTTATTTACTGAAAAAAGTACCACGTGAGGAAAATCCTTCTTTGGTACTGCCTTAGAGATTCTTGAAGTAGCTTTATACAAAGCCTTAGAAAATATGATTTCTTATTGCAAAGCACTTATTTCCCTTTAGCTGTTGACACTCATTCTAGTAGTCTTCTTCAAAAGGAGACCTTTAATAAGTCCATAAAGCCACCTGCACTCACACAGTCGCGGGTCATATAGGAATAACCTGAGTTATTCCTATAACCCATGGGTCAAATGAATAACCTGAGTTATTCCTTTCAGGGAAGGACATCTGTTCATGTGGAGGAACTGCCACCTCTGGCTGCTGATTCCACTAGAGTCCTGGTCAGAAGCAACTCAGAGAAATGACCCTCTGAGGGTCTGTATTTCACTTAGTGGAGAAATAAATGCTCTGGTCAGTCTCTAATCAAGCAAAACAACCCCAGGAAATCGGGTTAGTTCTTCTGGGCGATCTTGTTAGTGGTGAGTGATTCTGACCATGAGCAGAAGCCTCTCTGGGATCTGAATGGAGTGCCTGGGTGTGTAGTTACATGTGCCACTTCTTCTGCTGGGATCTGTTACTTGGATATGGAACAATGCTGCCGATATGTGTATTTTCCTGAGCTGCATTCTGCTCTTCTCTCTCTGAGTGAGACCAGAACAAGAAGCCAGAATTCTCACATCAATATAATTCAGGCATTTTTTTATCCTCAGTTCTTGTGTTAGTCATAAAACTTGAAAATTCTTGAGAAGTGCTAGAAACACTACTATTCACTAAGGGTTTTTACATTGCCATTTCTCAGGGAAAGGTTTGTACACAGTTTTCAGAGTTTTGGAAGTGAGTGGGTAACTGTGTGATGGTTTATCTCAAAAGGCATCATAATCTCGTGATGTGGGTTCTGGCTGCAGTCAGCTCTTAATACCACTTTTAGGAGTGAAAAGTTTTGTAATAAAAGTTGTCTATTTGGTTGCTAGTATATTTGTTTCTAGGAATAATTTTGTTATCATTAATAACTCTGTCCTCTTTCTGCCTTTCACCTATGGTGAACTACTGAAGCAGCTCCAGGAGTGTTCACTGGCTCCCAGGATGCCTTTCTGAGAGATCCTATGGAAGGAGTAAGGTTTTATTACCCCATTCTAACTCACAACACTGCAGTCTGATAGTACTGTAATGCAATCTCTGCTGGCAGAGATGGATACAAACATCATTAGACTCTTAAGAGAAGGATTGTTGGCTCACTTTTCTGCTTTGCTGAGGTTACTCATCATCACCTTGGGCATCTACCCAGTAGCTTGAGCTGTAGCTACACTGTGAGGTTAACAGTGGGCTCTCTGTCCATACCACTGACTTTGGTTCAAAATGTCAGCGCTTATTGTTTAGGAAAACTCAGCTTCGGGATATCTCTGCTGCTGCTGTTAGAATGAGCTTGCTCAGTCCTGCCCATTCTTCTCTGTCCAGAACACAGGAACTGAAGTTTGGACTGTATCAAGACATACAAGTCAGGCCAAAGCTCTCCTTGAGGAGCTCCAGCCTGATGCAGAGTGCACACTACGTGACAAGCAGTTCTAGCCTGGAGAACAGGCTCAAATCTGCTCCTCTTCATCTGTGTAAATGGGCTTTTCTGGTCCAAGTCTCTCATTGATGGTGAGGTTGTGTGTTTGACTTCATGACCCTCACCAAATGAAGTGCTGGAGACCTGTCAAGACCCAGGATTCACGTTAGGTGTGCCTGATTCTTTAGAAAATCAGGCCTGAGCTTTCCCTGGCTATTTATCTTTGAACACACCAAGAACTGGTGCATGTTCTTCAGCACAGGTAGCTTGCATTTAGAATATACTTAATTATTAAGGCAGCATAACAAGAATATTATTTGTATTAATTGATGTTTTTTCCCTTGACTTTATTCACAATATTTCAATCACTTTCTTTTGAAGCTTTGTGTGTTCTTACATGGTGGTGTACTTGTGAGCCCTGTTTGCTCTCAGTCTAAGGAGAAATGTCCACTGTGGTCCGTTTCCTGCTGTGATTTAGTTTTACATTTCTAATTTCCAGGTTATTAATATTGTAAGATAACTCTTCCTTCCCCTGTCTGTAATAGGTGAGCAGTGTGTTTTGCCATTGTAGAAGCAAGATTCACAGGGAGAGATAATCTCTCTTACTAGACCACTTGGTATAATTGCGAAAAAATCAACACACTTTGACCCTCAAGACTCCTTTCACTAGGTTTGTCTGGATGCAGTAAAATTCGAAGTAAATGTAGCTTTGACTATTGCTGCTGGTTTTATTCTTTTAGCCAATTAGAAGACTTGAAAGTATAGGATTTATTCTCCCATGGAGCAGAAAAGAGTGTTAACTGGGAAACACAAAACAGGCTGCCAGTTCCTGAGGCACAGAAAGAAAATCGAACCCTTATTCTCTGTATACAAAAAGGAATAGGCAGTAGCAGGTTAAGGAAGAAGCTTGTAAGGTGCTGTGGAGATGGTATCTCCATTAAATTCAATGCTTCTGGTTCAACAGCACAGCGGACCCAGATTTAGGAATCCAGGAAGGTTTCTTTGCATGGAGGGAGCAGGAATGGGGGTGAGAATAAATGTCTGGGAGGATAGTCACCAAACTGACAGATGCTGGATTTCTGGGTTTGTGAAACCACAACCTGCTTTGTTACCACAACACCACAACTGCAGGCAAGTCTCCTCCTTGATGGGGCTTATTTTAATCAATTCTTATGTCACTAATCATTTGCTTTTATAACTCAGAGAATGCATTTCTTTATCATCCATAATTTCTAGTTTAACATTGTCAATGTCAGTAAAAATTCACATCCACTTTTTCTCTGTCTGGCGATAAATTAGTGAGGCTGCTACAAAAATAAAATAGATGCATGGACTTCCCTGAGGCCAAACCATGAGTTAGTGATGGTGTTTAGAATAAGACTTTGGTTTTGTCAGAGAGCCAAAAAAAAAAGAAATTCTGGCAATGTTGAAGGTCTTAACTATCTGCAGTGTAGAGAAACCTTTTGCTTGAAACAGGCCGTAAACCAGTAATTTGCAGCAGCATGGTTGTTCACATGCAGACGGGGTAGACATCAGGGTAAAGAATACAAAGCCTTGTCCTGGGAATGGAGAAGCTGCCCTTCTAGGTCAGGCATAAGGTCTGTCCAGCCTGGTTTTCTGTCTCCAGCAGTGGCTGAAAGAAGACAGCTTTATAAAATTCTGAATGTTTTTCAGCAAACAACCTGTCCAAAGTCAAGCAGTGAGGCGGCAGCCCTCTTACTTTCTCATAAGTGACCCAGGGGATCCATGTGGTAATGATGTGCTGGCAGCCAGGTAGCGAGTGTATTTGCTGCCGTATGATAAAATCTGTGCTTGTGAAAACCTGTGCTGTTTAACACAGCAAGAACAAATCTGTGTCTGGATGCAGCAAGTGAGAATAAAGGGATTTTATTAAGAAAGCAAAGTGAATACATTGGAGGAAGTAGAACCCAGTATGTGCTGCTGGACAATACTACCAGGCTCATGTAGCTGGGGAGAGGGGGACAATCAAGTATGTCTGGAAACACTGAAAAAGGGCTGTGATTGGAATTCACAGAAATTAGTTTGTCTTAACTTGAAGTAGAGCTTCCTCTCACCGTTTCAGCATCTTCTCCTAACACAGCTGCCTTTGGTTTTGTCTGGAGATCAAGTCTGATGAGGAACGGCTGAGGAACTGGGGTTTAGTCTGGGAAAGAGGAGGCTCAGGAGGACTTTTTCGCTGTCTACAACCACCTGAAAGGAGAATGGAGCCAGGAGGTGGCTGGTCTCTGCTCCCAAGGGGCAAGGGGTAGGACAAGAGGAGCCAGCCTCAGGCTGCGCCAGGGGAGGTTTAGGCTGGATATTAGGAAGTTTCTTCCCCAAAGTGTGTTCAGGCATTGGAACAGGCTGCCCAGGGCAGTGGTGGAGTCACTGTCCCTGGAAATGTTCACAAACCGTGTCGATGAGGCCCTCAGTGACATGGGTTAGTGGTGGCCTTGGCAGTGCTGGGGAATGGTTGGTCTTGGTGATCTTAAAGGTCTTTTCCAACCTGGTTGATTCTATAATTCTCTGTTTTGTGTCAGCAGAGTTAAGTGCTCCCTGGGAGGGAGGAGGTGTTTCTGTGCGCTTTCAACTTGTGTGGTGGCCATTGCAACACTGGACCTGATGGAGAAGGAGAGCTTGTAGGTCTGTAATGATGGGAGACAGGTCACTCATTTCCGAGCAAATTTCTTTTTTGTGGAGAAATAATTAGAGCATCTTCAGCCTGGGCAGCAGCTGAAGTGTGCTTAATTAATCACTGTACTTTGGTAATGCCTAGAAAATGCTATTGAGATCCTGGCCTGGCAGTAGGGGCTACACTTAAGAATGCAGTGCCCAAAGGGTACACAGATCAGAACCATCAGGGAAAAGATTTATCTCAGTTTTCTGTGTGTAGAGGTGGTGCAGAGGGGATGTGTCTTATTTGAGCTCATGTTCTGAGTTTGCAGTAAGAGCTGGAGACTAAAGGCATATCTCTGAAATGGGAGCAAAATGCTTCAGCTGCAAATCTACCTTCCCTTCATGGTTGTCCTAATATCCCAGGTTGTGTTGCTTCTTGCTGTCAGGCACAGGGTTAGCATATGCCCACTGCTGGAAGAAGATGTAAATCATTCCAGTCCTGTGGATCCATTGTAGGCAGCTGCTTGGGTTAGCACAATGGCAAGCATCACATGCAGAGGGAAAAGGGCAAATGCTCACAGGCTTCAAATCATGGCTGCACATTCACTTCTGCTCTTTGATGGCTCAGTGGCTATAAACCATGGCAGTGCACAGAGCTGAGATTTGAATTCAAAGGTGCAGTGAATTCAGTCTGTTCATTACTAGCATTTTGCCCAGTAATCCCTTTGTACAGCCTGTCCTGGCTGAGCTCACATTTGTAAGGAAACACAGCAGGCTATCACGCACCTGCAAGCTGTGGGAGCCTCTGTCGCCAGAGCAGTGCAGCACTAATGCTGCAGCAAGCTGAGCCTAGCTGAATTGAGCCCAGGAAATGTGAAGCCATAAACACCCCAATACCTGCCAGCTCTCTCATCCCATGCAGACAACTCCTCTGCTTCCTGCCCCCCAATACACATGGAAATGCTCTGCAGCAATCTGCCACAACCTGCTCCCACACACAGAAACGTGGGGGTTTATAATCTGAAAGTTAAAATAATGCTCCTGCCTTTGGTGCAGAAGCTCTGCTACCAATGTGGAAACTGCTTTCTCTCCTGTTTAGTCTACAGCACAGTGCACAGCCTGGAGCTCCAGCCCCTCTGCATCTATGCTGGGTTCAGCAGCAGCAGTCATTTTTCTCCTTCTTAGTAGCTGGTGCAGTGGTGTGTTTCTGACTTTCAGTCTGGGAACAGCGCTGATAACACTGATGGTTTTAGCTACTGCTTGGAATGTTTAGACTGATCAAGGACTTTCTGAGCCTCATGCTCTGCCCAGGGAGGAGGGGAAGCCAGGAGGAAGCAGAAACAGGACACCTGACCCAAACTAGCCAAAGAGGTATTCCATACCA
>WYDI02024828.1:0-25459 GCA_009867235.2 Psittacus erithacus | reverse complement strand
GTTTGTGTTATACCTTAGTTACTGGACTGTTCTTATCTCAACCCATGGGAGTTACATTCTTTCGATTCTCCTCCCCAGTGGGGAAGGGGGGAGGGCAGGTTAGGGGGAGGGGAGGAACGAGCAGGCTACATGGTTTTCTAATTTACAACTAAGCTTAAACCACGACAGCATCCCAGGGCATCTTCTGTGAGTGTGCCAGGGTTGTGCTACAGGACCTAATCCTGCTGATCCCACAGTCACTAGTTCAAAGAGGTGTGCCTGGCTTAAGTGATGTAGGGATCAAAGTCTGGGCCGTAGCTGTTCCTACTCTTCTTCCAAATATAAGCAGATAGATGTCCGTAAAATGTCCTTAATGTTTGCACTGATGGAAGAGCAGCATCCAGCATCTGCAGGCCTTCTGTTAGGTTCTCTAAGGTCTTCTCCTGGCATTTTTGAGCTGTCCTGTTTCATCATCTCTCCTTATGTGGTATCTTGATTCTCTTTTTTATTCAGTATCTCTCTCAGCTTTGTCTTACCAGTAAATTTTAGGAGAGCTCTGCTGCTTTCTTCTTTTGAGGTAATAAATCCCTAACACTTTATGATGATCCCTCTCCATAGCAAAATCAGTTAAACCCGTGGAGCCATCTGTAGACTCGGCAAAAATGTGGTTCCATTGTCATCTAATAATGCGACTTGTAATCATCTCCAAATTTAGAGGTTAGTCTACTGTAAATTAGAGCAAAAGTCTCTAAAGCTTGATGAGAGATCTTCTGTCCAGGGATGATCTAATTTCATCTCCACTGCCAGTGTTACTGGCAACCTGATGGACAGAGGACACTTTTAATTGAAAGACATAAGATCCTTTGAACTGTCTGCCTTGACACAACAGGGGGCTTTTTTGGTGACTTCTGGATGGATTAGCTTTTTGCTACAGCTGACCCAAATCAGTCTGCAAAGGAGATGAAAGAGGCCTGTCTTCTGTACTTTGGGAGGTGCGAAAGAGGTTTGGAAAGGTAAAAGTTGCTTTGTTTTCATGGTAAAAAAAAAAATAAATGAAAGATTTTGTCTAGGTTAGCGAAATCTATATTTGGCATAGAGAAAATCAGTGATAAGGGGAGGTAAACAGATGCTGACATGCAATGGTTGCATCCAGTGGGTGCTGAGTGACTGCTGGTGGCTGCAGGAAGCACGGCTGAGTCACCCCAGCAGCCCACATGCAGGATTTCCCCAGTTACATCTCTGCTATACCCATTCCCAATGCCTTCCATGCTCCTTTCCTAGCGTAGGAAACCATGCCAGCACCTTCCCTGTTTCACATGGACTACATAGCCAAAAGGAATGAAACAAGGTGCAAGCATGTTCTGTCTTTACAGTGAACTCCTACAACCCTGAGATCTCCACCTCCCTCTTCAGACCTACACATGCAGCTGTCAACAAGAAGTTCTCGAGGTTTGCCTTGGCACTGTGTAGGTTTCCTATGGGATGTTGGTTCCTGCTGGAGTATCAGAAAGGATCTGAGCACAGAGGCTTACCACGTGGAAAAGATGGGCTTCTGTTCTCTGTATACCAAAGCAAAGGAAGGAATATGCCAAGCCACAGAATTGATTAGGCTGGAAGGGACCTCTCGAGATCATCTAGTCTGACCCCTGTGCTCAAACAGGAGGTTTGAGCATGTCCATATCCAGTTGAGTTTTGAATATCTCCATGGATGGAGACTGCACAACATCTCTTGGCAATCTTGTTCCAGTGTTTAGCCAGCCTCACAGTGGGAAAAAAAAAAAAAAGTGGTTTCTTGTGTTCAGGTTGAATTTTCTGTTTCACAATGTGTTCCTGCCCATGGCAGGGGCGTGGAACTAGATGATCCTAAGGTCGTTTTCAACCCAAACCATTCTATGATTCTGTTGCCCCTTGTTCTGTCAGAACTGTTGTATTAGCAAAAGGTAGCTCTGGAAATACCAACCTGACTGGAACTGCTGCTAGCATTACCCTCTTTCTCTTCTCCTGAGCTCTGAGGCTTAGCAAGGGGAGAGACCTTACCTGCATTGCAGTCTCATCCTCTCACTGGACCAGTCCTCTAAATACAAACAGAGCTTTGCCTTCATTGCCCCTCAGTGTTAACCCTGAGCCAGGCTTTATGGTGATTCTCTTTGCTCTTGCAGGAAGAGCTGGCGTACGGATCGTGGGAACAATGCAAGGTGGAGACACAGAGGAAGATGTAAGTAACTGTCCTATGTGCCTGTAGAGCTTTTCCGAGTGCTTTAGAATGCAGTCCCTCTCCTCAGCTAGAGAAACATTTTTACCTGCTGAATCTCCATGCCCCAGGCCTGCTTTTCCCTCCTTTCCTCTAGCTGACAGCTTGCTCATCTGCGTAATAACATATTGTTCAGTTTCGTTTGCTCTTGCAATCTCTGCCCCGTGCTTTACCCTCGGCCTGCAGTGCATAACTAACAGCCCATGGCCTGCAGGAATGTCATTTTGTTAAGCTTTTGGGACAGATTGCTGTACTAACATTGCAGTTGCCTGTACTAACAGCATCAGTCCTTCAGTCCTCAATGATGACACAGGGATGAGAGCAGAACTGGGAGCTGTGCCCCTTGGGATCCCTGCCTGATAGAGGAAGTTATCCCATGGCTACTGCCTTTTTAGGTGACCTGGTGAGTGGACAGTGTCTGAAGGGGTACACACAGGTTTGTAGAGCAGGCACTTGTTCTGACTGCTCTGCTCGGCCTTTGGCATGTGTGGGCAGTCTTTTTATGTCTCGGGACACTTCTTGGTGCCTGAATTTGTACTAGGAAGCTGAAGCCAGCTGCTGTGATATGGTTTGCATCCATACCTTAAGCTCTCCCCACCATCCCAAAAAGATACTGACATCCAAACTGATAATCAGAGCAGTGGGGTTATCCTGTTCCCCAGATGATGCTGGAATGGTGTTTTGGACAGTGCTAGCTGGTACAGGCCAAAACTGTGCTAGGATATAGTACAGACACTTAAATCTAGGATGACTGTGAATCTGTGTTTGAACCTATGCTGTCTGTTATTTCCCAGTGAAGTGCAGCAGGAGTTTGATGTATCAGGAAGCGGGGGTTAATGGGCAAGTTGTTTAGCTCGCACAATTCCAGAGTCCCAGGGAGAAGGTTTAAAATGAGAGGGAAGTGGATGGAGGAATGCACTTCTATGGGACATAAGAACAGTAGGAAACTCCCACTGTTTGCCACAGCTGTCTGGCACTACCAAGTTAGCCCTGCAAAGCTCTGCACTGACTATTTTTCCTTCAGGCAGGGCCAGAAAAGAGAAAAAACCACTGCTACTGAGCATTCATTGCAGAGACCTTTAGGCCCTAGAGCAATAAGGGAGCTAAGTCTCTTACTAGAGAGGGATGAGCTGCCCTTTCTGCCCATCACCTTTGCTCTGGAAAGCAACTTGCAAATCATGCTCTGCTGTTTGCTTGTGCCATATGGATGTGGTTAAGGCTGTTTGATGCCTTCTGGGGAATGACTTACGCCCTTGGTGTTCAGACCCAGTTCTGGGTAGTGTCAGGAGTGACAGTGCTGTCGGCAAAGATGTTGTGACCTCAGTCACAGTGCTGCCCAATGGTCCTTGACCATGTTCTTGCCAGATTTGAATAGTCATCCTCTGCAGTTTCTCTTCCCTTTGGACTTTCCTGTTCACAGCTTTCGCCCATATCTCCCTGGCACAGCCCCAGCATATCCAGTTGTGGAAAGCCAAGGCCTTCAGACTCTTCTTGCCCTCAGCTGCAGCCACTTTAGTTGTCTCATGGCTCTGACCTCTTAATACAGCATCTCAGCAGGCCCTGATGTTGAGAGGCTTTGCTTAGAGACCCTTGCAGGCATCCACCTGTCTGAGATCAGGGAAGGAAACTAGGAAGGCTGGTTTGAACCCCTCCAGGAGTTACTTGGGTTGCGGAGCTGAGAAGAGAGGAGGCTTCAGCCTACCTAAGAGCCAGCAGCCATATGCCCAGTCTCTGTCACTTGCTGGTGTGGCATATGATGCCTGGGTTGTGCCTGGCTTTGCTGCCTTCTCCCATGCTCCCATGCTGGTTGCTTTCTGTTTTCTTTCATGTTTTTATACTTTTTTTCCCCCTACTCTGCCTCCCCTGTTTTTTGCACTCTCGTTCTCCAAGGGGAGATCTGCCCTGGGCACACCCAAGATCATCGCCAAGGCACAGGTGGGTTTTTGTCTCGCAGTTCATTTTCTTTCACTGCACCTTGACTTTTCAGTCTTGCAATAGGTATCACTTTAAACACTTTGCAAAGTTTTTAATGCTAGATTCAGCAGAAGTCAGGGAGTTTGTTTTTGTCAACCCTGTGAAGTGGGGAAGGAGGTTTGCAATCAATTAAGTGAAGCAGCCACTGTCTAGCAAAATGGGGAGCTGCTGGTGAAACCCCTATGGGCCAATAGCTGAGCTCTGACTCCTCATTGTTTTGGAAGGCCAGCAGCACACAGCAGCCTGAGCTGGAACAAAAACTTGCAGAATCTTCTGCTGCTCCCTGAAATAAGTCCAAATCTGGATTCACACAAGTCCAGACAAGCAGCCTTTCCCATAGCCTGTGGGTATGTGATAAGAGTGCAGGGGAGGAAGCAACTCATTGTCAACCAGAAGTGCCATCCTTTACTTCTGAGCTGGCAAAGACACCTTGCCATCTGAGAACTGAACTGGGTTTGAACTCTGCTTTCCTACAGGAGGACTCGGGGGATAGCGAGATTGACCTGGATGAAGATGAGGAGGATGATATGGAAGACAAAAGCATAGAAATCTCACCAAGAAAATTTGTTCTCCGAGCAAGGAAGCCAGAGCCACTGGAAGAAAGTGATAATGACTTCTGAGCCTGTAGTAGTAGGACCAGGAGACATCTTGAAATACAGACTTTGGAGAGCATGCAAGCCAGGAGCTAATATCCCACCATCTTGTCAGCATGAATTCAGGGGTCTTTAAATAGTGTTCATTAAACTTGAAAATGAAACTTGGATTGTCAGTCCTGGGACTCTGAAAGCATGAGCAACTTATCTGTAATGAGAATCACAGTAATGCGGAGTGTGGTTATATCCGTAATTGCAGTAGAACTGGCCCTCATGCATTGCAGTGCCAAAACTCATGCTCCAGTGAGCATCATGTGCTTGATTTCCATGCCTTTTATTATGTCCAAACATATTTTTTTTGGCTTAATAAAACTGAATGAAAAGCTGCTCTGGGCATACATATAAATTGATTTTAAATTTGGCTTAAATCTATTTATTCTAAACATATTCTTTACTTAATTAAGGGCTTGTCTCTGCAAAAAGCAGCACCAGTTAGACTGAAGGAGTAAAGTTAAAACTGGGAAGGTAACGAAGGGGTCCTCAAATGCCACCTTCAGTGCAGGATCTCTGTATTTCAGCTGTGTTGGTGGGAATTGTTCTCAAACTTCAATCCCTGTGTGCTCTGAGAGCAGCCGAGCAAGACTGTGCTGTAACTTAATCTGTATGGAATTAGCCCCTTAATTATTCTGGTACTTCTGGGGTGGACTCAGATTTCAGCACTCAAATGAGCCAAAACTTGGGCTTTTGTTCAGTAAGTCGCAGTGATGCCGTCAGTGAAAGTCCATTCAGGTAAACAGAAGGGCTAGAGTTTGTCTAGTGTGTTTTCTCTGCTTTAGCATCACATTTTGTCTCCACAGGAGCAGAAATCAGAGCTTGATTAGAAGAGTTCTTTTTGGTGTGTGTTCAAGAGGGCAGATGAGAGTGTTCTGGCTGTTCTGCTCTTCCCTTTTCTTACATCAGCAAAGTACTTTGCTTCCCCCCTCATCTGAAGCCTAGAGCCAGGTCCAACCTCTCCATTACCACGCTGAAGGAAAGAATACATGTGAGTTACTTGCAAACCCAAGAGCTTTTTCATCTCTCTGTGTTGTTGAACCCAAAGGTGGAACCATCACACCCAAGGCAGTTCCCCATCAGCAGAGCTCACAACTTGAAGTGGCATGTCAAGCTGGGACAGAAGTTTGCAGGTGAATGCAGCACAGGTTTTGTGTAGTGATGGGACATACGTGGGTGCAGTGATGTGCTGAAACACACACAGTCATTCAGGCTGGAGCTAAACTGGCTGGTGTTAGGGCACTTCCTTGTACTCTACAAAGTTAACTGGCATTTGCACCTCACTTCAAAGAAATCAGACACAGCAGATGGTGCTGGACCCTTCCTGCAGAATCGTTAGAGTGGTGCTGTGACAGTCAGGGAGGAGGTGGTTGTGCTCACCACATCCCTCTCCCAAAGGATAAGTATGTCCTGATTTTTAGGACCTGGTCCAAAAACGTTTCTCTCTGTTATGCAGAAAATCTTTTCTGGTCCTCCCTGTGAGCTGAGATATGTCTGACCTGTGAGACTTCCCATGAAACTGGGCCCAGCGCCCAAGTCTGGGTTGCAGTTTCAGAGCCAGTTTTCCACGTTATTCCCTATATTGTAGGGTGAAACAGAACACTGACTTAACACCTTGTGTGCCCAGAACCAGGGCACATGTCACCTGCCTTCCAGAGCAGCCACCAGGTTCTAGCCATGGTTAGCATTGCAGCTTCTTGTACCAGGCTTGAGCAGCAGCACCTCTAGACGCAGTGGAAATAAACACTCTGAGCTCATGAGCTTTGCTTTTGGAATTGTCTGTGCATAGCGAGGCATGTGCATAGGTGGACATATCCATGAAATCTATTTCAAATGGTTAACCCCTTGTTTTCTGGAGCTCCAGGGCACAGGAGCTGGCTTGGTGTTGATCGTTCTCTCTGTTGGTATTTTAGGCAAGGTTTCAGCTCAGGGTTAGGCACGGGCTTTGCACAGACCTGAACCTGTGCCTCAGCCTGCCCTGAAATAGCAGTGAAAGAGGTGGGTAGGACTTAAATCACTATGTGTTACCATGTTGGAGCATGTGGAAAAGCCACGAGCCTCTTGTCACACCAGCACAGGGGAAGGGTACGTAGACCCAGCCAGGGCAGTGGAGCACAGTGCACCCTGAATGGAATGGAATGGAACAGAAGACTGCCCACAGCATCTTCTCAGCTCAGAACTAATTTATTCCCAAATATGTACACATTGCCCCACTCAGCCCAGCATTTCTCCAGGAGGTTTCTCCACAGAGGTCCGTGAGCAGTCTGAGCCCTGCTCAGTTCCTGAACCCTGAGTGCAGCAGCAGCATGTCACAGTGTGGGCTCTGGCTGGGGTGCAGTGGGGAGAGGGGGCAGTGCTGGAAGGGGCTCAGGGGGCAGTTGCATAGTTTGGCTACTGGACCACCTGCAAACCTGGCACCTTCTGGAGAGTCGCTGGGTCTCTGCCACTTACACAAAGGCATCTACCCAGCACTTGTGCTTTCAGCAGCTGCCTGTCAGAAAGGTGACCTGCTTGGGCTGGACCCTGCCTGCAGCTGGGACATTGGGAAGATGCATCCCAAGGTCACACTGATGACAAAAGCACAAGACCCAAGAAGTGCAGCTTGAACTCGAGAGGCAGAACTTCGTATTAAAGCAGTCCCGGTGCAGCACCAAGACGTGTGCTGGAGATAGCCCATCTCATGCAGTGCTGTTCCTCCTATATTCACCCTCCCACTTCTCCTCCCATTATCGTGAGGTCTCTTCATTTCCCAAGGTCTTTCTTGGTGGTTCCATGCTTGTGCCTTGGGATGCTGGTCTCTTTGATAGAGAACAGAGCTACCAAACCTTTCAGGCATGTTTGGCCAGCACCAATCTGTTATTGAGAGCAAACAGCACAGGTTGCACTCACTGCCTGTGATCTGCTCTGAAGTGCCCAGGTCCACAGCATCACTCTCATCTGAGCAACGAATCAGCAAACCTCTCCTTGTCTCTCTGGGATTTCATGGGAACCTGCAAGCTGGGGTGTATTTAGGCAGGTGAGAAGCGACTGCTGTGAATCCTGCCCGAGTTTCACCTCATCCTCCTGGGATCTCTGCCAGAAGCAGATGGAGAAGAGCTGGTGCTAAGAGCAGAGTCCTGGAGCCCTGGCTGCAGTGTTTACCCACAGTGCCTTGAACTGGGACAAGAGCAGAGCTCCAAGTGGTCAGGATGTGCCTGGTGTGGGACAGGGTCTGCGCAGAGCACTGTAACCCCATGGAGATCACAGGAAGGGGTCCCTGTCGCCAGGGTGGTGGTAAGTCACCCATGAACACAAGAAGGGCTGGTATGTGGGATCTGCCCCCTCCTTCCTCCTTTTTGCATTTCACCACTTCCTTGAGGCTCCCCCAGGGCCTGGATGAACAGGAACATGGCATATATCCCTCAGCTTTCAACACAAGCGAGTCTTGATCCTCCTGCACTGCTGATCCAGAGGCTGTGGTTCTCCTGGGCTGCACCAGGGAGCTCAGGAGCTCTCCTCAACCCAGCTCTCCTCCCTGTGACAGGCAGGCAGGGCCCAGGCAGCTCCCTGTAAATCCATGCTGGCCAAAGGAACCACTGGGTCACCTCCTTGCTGCGGCCAGGCACCTCACACGTCCACCACACAGTTGGGGGAGTTTGTCCGGATGGCATCTGAGATCATCTTGGCTCCCGACTGGCCGATGCGGTTTCCCTGCAGGCTAAGAGCAAAGAGGAGTTTAGGCTTGGACATGAGGCAGAGCAGGATCCTTGGTGAGTATGAGAGATGTTCCCAGCTTTACACCAGCATCCAGCGTCATCTGTACCCTCCCCATACCACCCAGGAGCTCTTCTGGAGAAAGCCTCTGGGAGGAGCTGAGCCAGACCATTCTTGTGATATTTTAGGGTGTATTTTGCTTTTGGGTGGCTCTTTGCCCCAGAGGCAGCCCCAGAGAGGGACTGTGGAGAAATGAGCTGAGTGGGTATGGTGGCTGGGAGGAGCACAATGTGTCCTTGTCCCTTTCCCCACTGGGGAGGTCCCTGTAGGGCAGCTGGGAATGGGCAGTGCCAGCAGTGGGGAAGGTCCTGTGACGGTTCCTGTTGTCTCTCCCATCCCTGCCTCACCATCCAGTGCAGTGGCCACTTACTTGATGTAGGTGAGGCCATGGTTTCCCTTCAGAGCAGTGGCGATGCAGATGGCTCCAGGGATGCCCAGGGAGTTTTCCTGCAGGCTGCAGGAAGCGGGAAGGTCAGAAAGCACCAGCCAGGGAGATGCGGCTACCAGGAGGGAATGCATGTAGTGGGCATTGGGAAAGCCCCCAGCTCAGGGGTTTGCCACACTGAGAGCTGCTGGCCTCCAGGAAGGAAAGGCTCACTCTGGCTCATCCCAGGAAGCAGGATACTCACTTGAGCCAGCGGAGGCTGCGGTTTACCTTCAGCGCGTTGGCCATTGCCTTGGCCCCAGCCACCCCAATGGAGTTTCCTCGCAAGCTGCAGAGAAAGGCAGGCAGTCAGGAGTGATAGCCATGGGTTGCAAGAGGAGGTGGGAGAAGTGGCCCCATGCCAGCAAGTCAAGGGACAAGCCAAGTCTGGTTAGACATGATGCAAGGATGCTGAGCTAAGGACCAGGGTCCTGGACACCTCCAGGGAGCAGTGTCACAGCCATGGGGACTTGGCCCCACCAAGCACTTACTCCAGGGTCTGCAGGCTCTTGTTGACCATCAAAGCTTCTGCCAGGGCTTGGGCACCGACCATGCCAATTGAAGCCACCTGCAGGCTGCAAAAGACCAAGGACCTTCATCGCATGTTGTGAGAGGGCCATGGTGTCTTAATTGGACAAGCTAATTAGACAGGCTGCAATGCCAGGCCCCCGCGGGAGCCTGGATACTCACTGCAGATGTGCCAGGGTTGTATTGAACTTCAGCGCAGTGGAGAGGGCGGCCATTCCCTCATCCCCAATTGCGTTCTCCTGCAAGCTAAGACATGCAAGTGCCAATCTGCCCATGTCCAGGCACCCAGGAGCAGGGGGAGAGGCAGCAAGACGGCACAGTGTGCCAGGCTTTCCTAAACAGCACGGGGAACCCTGGGCCGCTGTGCACTTAGAGCATTCCCAGCCAGGTACAAGTGATTGGTACACAGGATGGACTGGAGTGCTTGGAAGAGGCAGCAGGCAAAACCACCTCCCTTGGAGCAATGTGAGGGCAGAGTCCTTGTGCAGGTCCCTGTATGACGATGCTGCCCAGGACCTGGCCACCCATGTCCCCACTTACTCAAGGCTGGCCAAGCTGCTGTTGGACTGTAGTGCTTGTGCCAGGGCTGCAGCAGCATTTGCCTGGATGAAGTTCCACTGCAAGCTACAAACAGAAGAAAACAATAGGTAAAGCTTAGGGCGGCAAGAATGCCCCAGTCCCTCCAGGCTCAGCACCCACCCGCTCCCATCCAGTGTAGCAGAGGCCAGGAAGTGACACATGTAAGACATGGTGGCTCCATCCAGATGGCACAGCACACCTCCCGTGGAAGGATGACCTAAGGAAGCCACTCTCACAGCCTAGAGGGACTGAGGCCCAGGAGCAGTGTCCCTGCCCACCATTCACACAAGCAGCTTCAAACCAAGCCAGGTCCAAGGGGAAACTCACTGGAGGGACTTGAGCGCCCGGTTCTCCTTCATCGCTAAAGCAATGGCCTTGCCACCTTCATCGTACAGCAGGTTGGCTGCTAAACTAGAGGCAGAGGACAGAGGACACAGGTCACACACAGAGACTGGGGTAGCTCCAGTGACTGTGCAGCAGCATTCACATGCTTCTGGGGCCCATGGGACTTACTCCAGCTTCCTGAGGGTGCTGTTGGTCCTCAGGGCATAAGCGATGGCAGGGCCCCCCTTCTTGCTGATGGAGTTCTCCCGCAGGCTAGGGAAAGACATATGGGGTTGTTGAGGCAGGATATTGCCTGTTCCCCCCTCCTTGTCTACTGCCCTGAATCTGAGACCATCTGTTGTAACGGTGGCAGACTGTCTGTCTTGCATCCCCATCGACATCTGCATCTCCATTCCCTGTGAATCCTACAGCTGTGGGCACTGCTGGCCCATTAGGGCTTGTTCTCAGCCTCCCATTGTACTGTCATCATTTCACTGTGGGATGTAGCTGGCTACTGTCCTAAGGGAAGAAATCTAACCCTGGAGAAAAGATGCTCACAGCTGATGGAGGGACAGAGGCTGCTTTTAGCATCCTAGAGTACTTGTAGAAAAAAACAGGCACAAACCCAGGCTGCTGACAAGTTTCTGTGTCGCAGCAGCAGCTTTTAGCCAGTTTTGATCACTTACTTGAGGTTGATGAGTCCTTTGTTGGAGCAGAGAGCTTCTGTCAGTGCATTGACTCCAGCACTGCTGATGGAGTTGCTCTGGAGACTGAGACAAATGGGGGAAGATGTGAGGATGAACCAGTCCTGGCATTGCAGGTAGGCTGTGGGGTCGTGTTTAGGTTGAAAAATGTCACATCTCCCAGCCACAGGAGGTGTGGAGGCAAGCCAAGGCTAAAGCACCAACTTCTGAAGCAGCCAGGCCAGGATCAGCATCCTCTGCTCACCACAGCAGCACTGGCCTCACTGAGAAGAGGTGGCTTTACCAGTGCTTCAGGCAGTATTGTCTGGCCGTCACTGTGGCTGCCAGCTCAGCTGGAAATGTGGTTCCTGTGGATTTTGTGTCCTTGTCATGCCTTGGGAAGCCAGTGATGGACCTTGGGCACAGCAGCTCATGGCCAGGAGCCATCAGCTCTCCACGCCAGGTGGAAGGAGCAGTCCACTCTGGCTGCTGCTCCCAAGGGGGATGAAGATCCCACCATCCCACCCTGACTCTGCCATTACCTTCCATGTTAGCTAATTCCCATTGGGGAATAGCCTTTGGGAGAAGGCCCAAAGCTACTAGTATCCTCCAAAAGCAGAGAAAAAAAAAATCATCATCTGGGTTAGGATTAACTCCTTCAGTGGCAGCGTTGTCTGACACTGCTCCGTGGTGCTCCAGCCTTATGCCCCTGCAGGGGATGTGGTGTGGGAGAGATGTGGGGAGAGTCTGGGGCGGTTTGAGGGCGCTGTGAAGGGTGGGAGATGGTGGTGGAGTAAGAAGGCTGGGCTCTGCTGGGCAAGCAGGAGACAGGGCATGGAGGGGAGCTTACTCGAGGCTTTGCAGGCTGTGGTTCACCTTCAGAGCTTCAGCCAAGGCAACTGAGCCATTGTCTCCTACTGAGTTGCTGGATAGTCTAAGACACAAGAGGAAGAGCATTACTGACAGTCATGCTGCAACCAGCTCAGATCTGCTGCCAGAGGATTCATCTCCCCCAGGCTCTTTCTGCACCAGCAATAAGCATGAACTTGCTGCAGTCTCATTTCCAGACTACATGCACCTCTGTCCTTGTATGTTGGAGTTGAGCTGAAATAGTTTTTAATGTGTATCCACAGGGCCTGGAGATGTGCTGTTTGCCTCTGCTGGAGGGAAGACTTGTCCTCTCAGTTCTTCATGTGGCTCCCTGTACACCCACAGGTATGAAGAGCATCTCCACAGGGTTGTTTCAAAAGTAGCGCTGTGGTCCTTGCCCCCCTTCACCCACACCAACACCCTCGGGCAAAGCTGGCAGAGCCCATCCTGCCTGTGCTGCATGGCCCAGCCCCTGCCCACCACTCCTGCCCACAGATCTATGGTGCTGGTTTCACCATCCCTCCACCTCATTGCGCTCTTACATCAGCTCCTTCAGGCTGCAGTTCTGCTTCAGTGCCTCTGCTATTCTCCTGGCACCATGGGCTCCAATGGCATTTTTCTGCAGGCTGCAAAGGTGAGTAAGGTACCTGTGAATGTCGGGTGCCACATCTGCATGAGTGGCACCTCGGTCTGCTCAGTAGCAAGGAGAGGGACAGCAGGTCCCAGACACTCACTGCAGGGTCGTCAGCCTGTGGTTGGTCAACAGGGCCTCGGCCAGGAAGATGGCACCTTCCTCCTTGATGGTGTTGTGCTGCAGGCTGCAAGGGGAGAGAAGCAGGGCAAGGGGCTGTGAGGGGCAGTGGTCACCTCCGCAGCATTTGCTTGCCCTTGTCCCTGATATGAGAAAGGCAGCGGGCCCCCAGGCATCCGTGCCCAGGGGTCTCACTCCCTTCTCTCCCATGAAAGATGTCTTCTTCCATGCAACAACACCCTGTGAGCTCCCATGTGAGGGATGGACCTGAATCTCAACCTGGACCCACTGAAGATGACAGGCAGGAGGATCCCAACATCTCTGGCCCAGGGCTGCCTGATCTTTGCGCCAGATCTCTGCCAGCTGCACTCATGCTTGCTGCCCAGTACAACTGAACCAGGTTATGTCCAGGGTCTCCTCATGTGCTGGCATTCAGGGTGGGGAAAACCTTGATGTGACGGGAGAGGGCTGGAGAGGGCTTGTCCTGGGGATCTGCCCCCAGAGATCTGCAGAAGTTGAGACTTACTTCAGGGAGAGCAGGACTTGATTCTGTTTCAGAGCATCAGCCAGTGCTTTTGCTCCAGCAGGGCCAATAGAGTTGTTCCGCAGGCTGGGGCGAGACACACAGAAAAGCCAAGGTTAGCAAAGCCAGAGTGTCCTGTGCCCAGTTTAAGCCAAATGCCTTCATGTGGCACAGTCTCTGACCCTGCTGAGGTCGGACATCAGGCTGTCAGCTTGCAAGAGTTATGTTCACCTATTGAGCAGTAGTGGCTTTGGGGCTGGAGACCCTCCTCAGCCCAGTCAGGCTGAGTGGGATTCAACCCCACTGCAGCCATGGGAGTGGTTCCAGGTGGGGAATGTGTGTGGCAGGAGCTGGTAAAGGGGAAACACTTACTCCAGTGCTGTCAGGCTCCTGTTCACCAGCAGCGATCTGGCCAGTGCTTTGGCTCCCTTGTTGCTGATCTGATTTTCTGCCAAACTGCCCAGAAAAAAGAAAAATTGCGTGTTTTCAGGGTGGGAGAGAGGATCCTGGCGTGTCCTAGAACACAGCTGGGATGGCTGAGCAAAGGAAAGTCATGAGGAATGTTTGATTCGAGGCACAGCCATGCAGTGGCGGATGCTCTGAGATCTGCTGTCCTGGGGTGGACCCCAGGCAGGGCATTGCAAAGATAGGGTGGAAGGGAAGTTTCTAGACTTAAAATTCACTGGTGTTCTGAAAAGGGAGCTCAGATCACAGCATGGGAGACTCTGCACAGCCACTTTGGAAGGGCAGGGAAGTGGGAACAGTGGGGACCCATCTGTCTTTGGCAAGGCAGAGCTCTGGGTTAGGAGCCTGTTCCCTCTGTTTGTCAGATGCTCCGTGCAGAGCCTCAGGTGCCCAGCAGCCAGCTGTGTCCTTGGAAAGCAGTTTGTTGGGATAATGCATGGATTTCTACACAAATTTTTAGGAACAGCGAGGAGCCAGTGGTCCTTGGGGGCCTGGGTGAGAGATCCTGCCCAGCCACCGCAAGGACACGAGGGTAAGGTCACCATGCCTGGGTGCAAGAGATTGTGTGGGGCTGTGCTTGTCAATGATACCCAGGGCAGCCAGTGTGAGAGACACCCCTAGAGGACCTTCACCCTGGTTTTGAGGTGCCCGCAGCTCTGCTCTGCATACCCAGGATCAGCCTATCTGCCTTGGACCAGCTCCTACCTGAGCTTCTGGATGTGGCAGTCCTTCACGCTCAGCATGCTGCCCAGCAGTTCCATCACATTGTCCTTAAACTGGTTATTGTCCAGCCTGGAGAAGATACAAGGGAAGAGCAAAATCAAGTGTTTGGAGAACAGAGTGGAGAAATTTCTACCCTCCCATGACATCTGCCCATCACAGTTTGAGAAACTCCAGCAGAGAGGCAGAGCTGACCCACAGCCAGCCCTAGGGCAGCTCTCTGCTGATGGACAATGTTGGTGGGCCCATCTCCCACTGATACCCAGGATTTTGAGTCACAGCCTATTATCCCTGCTTGCTTCCCCTGCAATCTGACCAGGACTCACCTGAGGTTGTGGCAGAAGAGGAGCTGGGAAAGAAGGCTCTTACAGACATTGTAGGTGAGGCAGTTGGAGAGGTTCGTCTCCTCCATACAGATGTCAG
Organism: Psittacus erithacus; assembly: GCA_009867235.2. Classification (NCBI taxonomy): domain Eukaryota; kingdom Metazoa; phylum Chordata; class Aves; order Psittaciformes; family Psittacidae; genus Psittacus; species Psittacus erithacus. The sequence continues at coordinate 10,568 of WYDI02024828.1, read as the reverse complement.
AGACCTGCAGGAGATAAGCCAGGGCAGAGCAGTTCACAGGGGTGAGCATCCCGGCCAAGCTCTCATTTTTCATTGCTTCTTCTACCATCTTGGCGACCTCCGTGTGCTGGATTTCATGAAGGCAGTGCATGGTGTTCACTGCCCGCAAGGAGATGGTGTAGTCAGTGTTCAGGCAGCCCTGGAGGAAGCTGATTGCTTGGCTCCTGAAGCTGTTGTGCTCGTCCTTCACCAGCAGCCACCCAGAGAGCAGCTTGTTCACCTGCGGGGACAGGAGCCCAGAAAGGAAGCGCACAAAGATGTCCAGCTGCCTGTCCTCTGCCTGCAGCGACCTCTGAACAGCGTTCTTGAAGTGGTTGAGGAAACCCAGCTTGGGCCAGGACATCCCGCTCTCCATGAAGAGGTCAAATATTGCCCGCTTTGCAGCTGTGTAGTAATAGATGGCTGCTAGAAACTCCTGTAGGGTTAAGTGGGAGAAGCAGTAGGCTGTGAAGGACTGCATCTCCTCTTTGAGCAGGAGGCGGCTGCACAAGCTGCTCTGCACCAAGGAGAGGTCAATGCCATAGGCCTTCATGTCCTGCTCGTAAAACACGTATCTCTTTTTCAGCAGCCCGTAGAAGGCCAGCCTGCCCAGGCTGCCCACTATCTTCTTGCTGTTGTTCACAGCCTGCTCGATCCTGAGGGTTTCTCTTGGCTTTTCTGGCCAGTCGCTGCTCAGAGCCATTTTAAAATAATAGGAGTAGATTTCTGAGAGGGTCCTGGGGACACCAGTTGTTTCTTGGGGTTGATCAGTGCTGTGTTTTAGGTAATAACCAATTGAGGAACCACAAATCCAGCAAAAGCCAGGAATGGTGCACATGACGTGTAACGACCTGTTAGCCCTGATGTGATGCAGGACTTGGCCAGATAGGTCTTTGTTGTCTAGGAACATTTGATCCAAGAAGTCCTTTATCTCTGCAGCTCCAAAACCTCGTATTTCTGTCATCCGGTCAACAAGGCCACCAGGGATTTGGCTGGCTGCTGCGGGCCGTGATGTGACCCAGACAGAAGCCTCCTGCAGCAGGTTGCCACGTATAATGTTGGTGATCAGGTTATCCACTTGGATCTCCTTTTTGGGATCAGTGCATACTACTGTGTTGGAGAAATCCAGAGGAGACTTGAACTCATCCAAGCCATCGAAGATCAGCAGGGTCCTGGCGGCTCCTGCTGAGATGCAGTTCGGCTCAGTGATGTGAGGGAATGCCGAGCAGATGAGCTTCTCAGCAGAAAGCTTCTCATAGGTGTTGAGCTCTCGGAATGTGAGGGGCAGCACAAAGATGATGTCTCTGTTGATCTCCCCCTTTGCCCAGGTGTAGACAAACAGCTTCACCAGTGTGCTTTTGCCAATCCCAGCAACTCCGATGGTGACAGAGATCCGAGGTGGGATGCTGACCTTGGAGAGAGGGAGGAAGAGCTTCTCCAGAGGGATGCTCTTGGATACATTTTGTAGGCCCTTGGTGGCTTCAATTTGCAGGATGTCATGCTCCTTCTGCTGGATATCAGTCAAACCTTCCACCAACAGCAGGTTTGTGAGCCGCTGGAGGGAACCCATCTCCAAGCCGTTCCCATAGTAGTTTTGGAGACTCTCCAGGTGCTTCTGCACCATGGGTTCTGCACAGACAGAAATGAAATGGGAAGGTGGGCTGAGGAAGAGGATGGTAACCACAAATGCAGTTGAGAGGTGTTTCACTTTTCTGCTGTGCCCATGCAGAGGGGAAACCTCACAGAGCTGTTATATCCAGACAGGAAGGTATGTGCTTGAAGGGCACTAACAGGCTTAAATGGCACTTATTAGCATCAACCCATTGGTCCAGGAGCCTGTTTAAGCTCAGCCCCGGGCCTTCAGCCGCTACCTAAACTATGTTGCAGGAGCACTTATCTACAGTGTCATTATGCCTGTGCTGCTATGGACCTTGCTGATCTGGACCTTGATCTTGGACTTCATTGCTCTGCACTTGCCTGATGGCCATTGGACTGTGTCTGAACCCATTTACCCTGGCTGGATCTGACCCTGACCTCTGGATTGACTTTCCAGCTTGACCTCAGCCATGCCTCATCTCCATGAACTTGTCTGTTGGGTTGGAGTCTTGACTGAACCTGGTGACCATCTCTGGCTCTGTCCTGCTCACCTGGCTCAGGTACAACAGCCCCTGGTACAGTGTATTTAAACCCTCCAGCTAGGGCTGGACAAGCAGGGGATGGTACAGCCAAGGATGGAGCCTTCCAACCAGGAGGAAAACCTCTCGTGGCAAGAGGGTTGCAAGGAAAGCATGAAGATGATGCAGACAACAACTGATAGGGTCAGAGCTGCCCAGCTGTCCTCTTCCTGCCATCTCCCTGTTCCCAGCCCAGCTGCTGGGACTGAATGTTGTGATCTGGACATTAAGGACATTAAAAACTCCTCAGGCTGCCCAGAGAAGTGTACTGAGAGCAGCAAGGGACCTGCAGGAAGGTCCCTCAGACCTGGCAGAGAGCGCTTGTCACCCCTTGGCTATGTCCTTCCCTAGCAGAGACCCTGAGATGGCACCATCACTTGCATGAGCACTCCCATCAGAGCTGTCAATGCTTCCCAGCTCTGTGCACATCTTGTGGTGCTCCAGCAAATGCCCATAGCGAGCACATGTGTGCAGACACCCCTCATTGTGTCCAAAGTAAACTGCCTACCGTAGACAGTGATATGAAGGTAGAGCTGGGAATTGGTGGTCTTGATGAAGGTCTGCAGGGACTGGGAGGCGTAGCTGCCCTTGCCAGCCAGGAGGTCCACCACGGCCCTCACCTGCTCAGGCAAGGAACTCGCCTCCTGCGCCTGCCCTGCCTCCTCTGCTGTGAGCAGGTCCAGCCGCCGCAGGTAGCAGATGATCTCCTCCAGGAACTGCGGTGAGATGGATCTCACCAGCTGCTTACGGTAGCGGTTGATCCAAGCCTCTGTGGGACAGGAGCACAGGAGAGTTGGGCCTTGAACAAGCTCTGGGCATGTTGCTCAGAGGTGATGGGGAGAGACAGCTGTGGGGCACCTATTCTGACTCTGAAAGTAAAGACCTCCAGAGCGACCTGCCAAAGCCCTTGAGAGGATGCTACCCCAGAGCTGTGCAGGCCGTTTTGTCAGGAGCTGCTTGGTCAAGGCAGCAGCTATCAAAATTGGTGTCAAAGAAATGGAAGAGCACAATCATGAAATAATATTTCTTCCTGGAAACCAAGCCCATGCAAAGACTAAAGTCTGAGCAAGGTAATTTCTCTTTGGAGACAGCTGTTCCCCCTGTGCCAGCAGAGCAGTCCCCAAGCCCTTGGAATAGGAACTGCTGTTGCCCTCAAGCCTTTGTGCCCACCTTGTCTCAGTTTTTAGTATGAAACTCCACCAAGATGATGGATCTCTGGCTGCCTGCCACCACTCACCATCCATCAGAGGCCTCCTGTGATGTGGTGATCCCCAGGTAAGGAGCACTGTGTTGGCAGCAGCACGGTCGTCCCATGGACTGCCCCGTGTCCCCCTGCCTGACTCACAGTATCAGCTGAGGCTCCTCAGCCTTTATCCATGCTCCTGGTGGAAGAAGAGGAAAGGGATCAGGATCAGCGTGAGAGGGAGCCCACCCTGAGCTAATGTATCACTGACTGTGATACAAGAGCCAAGGGTGTTTGCCAAGGGTGTGTTGAGCCAAGGGTCCATTCATCAGTTTTTGTCTAAGATCAGAGTCTCTGGCGCTGTGGACCTGACAGGGACAGAGCCAGGACCATCACGCTGCAGCACCTTTGCCTCATGTGCCATAAACTAGGTGCCTTCATCATCACCACTAATGCTGGAGCGTTTCTAGGGCAGAGTGTTTGCATTAACTGCCCTGATGATGTCCCTGTGTCATCTGCGGGTTACTCAGCAAGCACCTGAGTGCCACCAGAGGAACAGCAGGGCTGTGAACCACTCATGCATTTCCTTCTCTGTGTTGTGAAGGAAGTTGTGGGGCAGCAGCAGAGTGGTGAAGAGCCTGGTTTGGTTTTGAACCAACCTCACCACCATCCAGAGCCTCTATCAGGGCTTGCTGAGTGCAGCCGGCACCACATCCTGTTGTAGAGCTCTGTAGATGCTCCACTTTCAGCAATGGAGCTGCATGATGGTCTCCAGGCAATGTCTCACACTGGTGAATCATTGCCTCGACAAGGAGCATCTGCCTGATCCCTCCCCTCTGGCAGCTGCCAAACCACACTGAGGGCTTGGTGTTTTAGTTTTAAGAAGTTTGTCCTCTCACTGGGTCCAGCTGTTTTTTGAGCAGAGATGGAGAGGGAAGTGCCTCCATGCCTGAGGGTACTCAGCTTCATCTATGGTTTCTCTACCAGCCCCAAAGTCATCTGCAGGAGCTGGCCATGTGCAGATGGAAACTTCTCAGCCCCAGGCACTGTCTGATCACGGCAGCAATGCAAACACAGCGTCCCATTGCCCTGTGTCTCCTGGCATGGCACCCTTTCCTCACCTCCACTTGGCCTACAGGATGCTCTAGATCCATGAACTCACCCTATGATGGTGGTCAGAGACAAGGAGTTCCCTGTGCTGCCTTTGCCCAAACCCACTCCTGAGTAGGACATGGGCACTGTGGGGGCTTTTGCACAGCCTCACCAACAGGTACAGGGAGAAAGCACAAATGTAGCTTCACCAGGGAAGCTGGGTAGAATTTCTGGCTCATGGTGTCAGGTAAAGGTGCTTGGAACGTCTCTATTGCAGGCTCTTCTGTTCATCTTCTTGCCAAGAGGTCCCTCCTGGGGTTTATTTCTCCCACAAGAAACACGAGGGTTCAGCCACCAGCAGCAGTGCAGGTGGTGGCCAGGCTGCAGGAGTGAGGGCCAGGCACAGCGCCTCCCAGAGCTGGGTCCCACAGAGTGCACTGGCTGACCTCCCACTGTGCCCCTTCTGCAGCACCTCCTTTGGAGTGGGTTAAGTGTCCAAGGGGTGACACTGGCCCACCCCAGTGCCCAGGTGGGTTCACACATGACAAGCCCTGATAGAGGTGGGGGTGCTGATGTAGCTGGGTCTGCACTCGCCACCTTTCCCTCCAAGAGGGAAACCAAGGTCCTTCCACTGTTCCTTGACTGCCCAGCTCTGACCCCTGGTTTCACATGTGGTGGAAGTACATGTTCCCCTGGCAGTGATGGTGGCCCCACAGCAGAGCCTTTTTCTCCACACAGAGGCTGTGCTGGGCCACAGCAGCAGCTCAGCTTGCTCTTTACCCCCAGATGGTGGCTTCATCACTTGAGATACCATCAGTCAAAGGAGCTTGGTGAGTAATTCACAGGGAAATTTTCACCTTTGATGTCTTCTTGTCTCTAACTGGCCTGGAAAGTCCAATTAAGTCTATGCAGCCCCCAGGTCTCTCATCTTTGCTCTGCAACACCACCAAAATGAAAGGGGGTTTTGCTGCTTGCAGCAGTGTTACCATCAGCCCTTTCTCTGTGAGCCAGGCTGGCAAGAAAAAGCCCCTTGGCAGGGGGAAGCCTGCTCTAAGATCAGAGGGTATTTGATGGTGTCCTCCCAAGCTGCTTCAAGGTGTGACCCTGCTACTGGAAACCAGCAGCCATGGGTCACCTCATACAAAGGCATCTGACCAAGAGAATAAAGCAGCAGAAGACGTGAAGCAGCAAGAGAAATACTGCAGTGGCTGCAATGTTCTTCCTGCTTCCAGTAGAAGTTTCAGGGGCAGCTCTAGGACCACCCAGTGATGCTGGAGGCTGTATCCTAGGAGAGCGAAGGGCATGATCAACTCTACAAGAGCTGTCTGAAGGGTAGTGGCCAGTCAAAGCCAATGTCTGTAACAGAGATCCAAGGTGTCCCCAGGCTGTGTCCCAGCCCATCCTGAGGCTGCTGGGAGGAGTCGTCTTTGGGAAGTGCCACACTCCCTGTGCCTGAGACTGGAAAGCAGTGTCTATGTCCATCCTACATGTACGGAGCTCAGCCCTGGCTCTGCAGCTAGTGCTTGGCCAGGATCAAGTAGGGGTGAGTGCTCAGCCCTGCCCCACCAGCAGCCAGAGAAGCAGTGATCCAGCAGTGTCTCATGCTGCCTGTGTCCCTGTGGGCACTGGGTCAGGAAGCTGGAGGGTGGCATGAATGGCATCTGCAAGCCCCAGGGAGGGAGTTTGTTGGCAAGAACTTGGCATTGATGCACTTTTGCCCAGTGTGGTCCAAAAGCCCAGCCCAGGAGAAAGTCCTCCCATCTGAGGATGTCCAGTCAACACTGATGTATTCTTCCAGCAGCTTCTCTCCCATGTCCCACCATCCCCACATCCAACCATGCCTGTGAGCAGAGGCCAAAAATCAAACAGTGCCTGGGAGCCAAATCCACCACGCTGGAAGGCCCCTGACCATGTGCAGAGACAACCCTCTGTGTTTTCCACCATATGCATCCTGTTTCAGGGTTCAAACTGCCTGGCACCAACACCAGAAAACACAGACCTAGGTGTAGCTGCCTCTGCTCATCTCTGCCTTTAATTACATACATGTGCTTTTGCTCCTGGAAGTACAACGTGGACCAAAAGCAGCTTGCCAAGGAATCCAAGACAGATTCTCTGTCCTGGGATGCCCACAGCATGAAGGTGCCTGGACACAGCAGATACTTACTGCCTCTCTGCTCTACCTGACCTCTCAGATCTTCCTCCTGCCAGGAGGTGAGTTTGGTTTTCATATGGCAGCCATTTCCTGCCCAGACAGATCCGTTACCCTGTGCCATGGGACTCTCACGAGAACTTGGGACCATTCTGTGCCAGAAGCCATTTATCTGATCTAATAATGGCATCATTAGCCAAGCACCTGAAGGAGCAGAGAAATGCCCACTCCACTGCAGCTCCCAGAAACCCTCAACCCAGCCATTGCCTTCTTCCTGTCCCAAACCTTCTCCCTGTTCCAAACAGCGGGGTTTGGCCATGCAGCCTGTTCATCAAAGGCCCCCAGTCTGGGGTGATGTGTCTGGGTGCAGCTTGAGCCCTAGCAGCACAGCAAACACCTCACTCTGCTCTCCCTCCCCGAGACATGGGAACAGACAGAAATCAGCCCCATGAGACCTTCCCACCACATCCTGGCACGCCAGGTTTCCTCCGGCAAATCTCGGGCTCATTTACTAACACACCTGCGGAGCTTTTCTGTTCTTCTCCTACCATACATCCAGCCTGAACTGACCCCCTTCCAGGGCTGCCCGCAGACATTTGCCACGGCAGCATCTCCAGCCATCCCCCCGCGCTGAGCACATCCCGAAGCCAGGCTGTAGCTGCCACCTTTTGGCAGAACCGAAAAGATTTCACGTTATTAATTTCTGTTAATTAAGCAGAGTGATGAAGGACCCCCTGACTTGGACATGAGCGGGCAACATGTGCTTGCAGCTGCCCAGAAGGCCAATGTATCTTGGACTGCATCCAAAGGAATGTGGCCAGCAGGGCAAGGGAGGGAACTCTGCTCTGGTGAGACCCCACCTGGAGCACTGTGTGCAGTTCTGGTGTCTCCGGTAGAGGAAAGACGCGGAGCTGTTTGAGCAAGTCCAGAGAAGGGCCACAGAAATTATGAGGGGACTGGAGCACTTCTATGTGCTGAGAGAGCACCAAGAAGCTAAGGCTGAGAGAGCTGGGGTTGTTCAGCCTGGGGAAGAGAAGACTTCAGAACACACCTCACTGCGGCCTTCAGTTCTTAAAAGTGGCCACATCTTGCCCGTTCCAGGGAGCTCTGCCCAACAGCTCCTGGCCCTGCCACAGTGGCTCAGTGACTCCATTTCATGTGGCCATGACAGCAAGAGGTCTACAGCAGCTTATGCCCACACAGGAGGCCTGAGCGACACCTCCCCTTCTCCCTCCAAAGCCCCACCACAATCTTACCTCGGCTTTGTGCTGCATCCCCCAGGTCTGTGTGAGAGCAGGAGAGCAGAGAAGGCATCCTCAGCACGGTGGAAGGATGCAGCCCCCACCTCAGCCCTTTATCCCCAGAGCTTTGCTTCCTCCTCACCTGGATGCTCAAGTTCAAGGTAGAAAATGGACCCTTCCTGTTGGTGGCCCCCTGCAGGACCTGTGGATGTGATGGGACCTGGTGGCCAGGGTGATGTTCAGGGCAGCACCAGGGGAAGGTGGATCTGGCTTCCCCAGACACCCACCACCGGCTGCAGTTCAGCCTGGTGGCTTTTTCTCTCTTTCAGTTCACTCCTCGCCCCTTCCTGCACTGTGGGTCTCACTCAACCTTCCTTCCTGTCAGCACAGCGCTGCTGCCTATGCAAATCAGTGCAGCTATCTATCTCCTGAAAAGCAGTAGCCCAGGAACTGCCCGTATGCTGTCTGACCCCTGGGGTCTGTCCTGCTGGGGTGCTCTGCGCATGGCCACTTCCCAGCCACGGCTGCTTTCTGCAAAGAGAGCCACAATATCAGGCTCAACAGGATCCAGATTACAGCGAATTCGCTTGAATGGAAACCAGGAACTCTCCTGGCCTGGGAGAGCAGAGGGTTTTGCCACATAACCCCCTCATAGCCAATGCCATGGAAGAGGCTGGTGTGGCAGCTCTGCCCTTCACTGGCCCATGCATGGGAACAGTTCCACAACTAAATTCAAGCTGTACCTTGAAAGAGCAGGATAAAAGGCTGGGAGTAAACTTCCCTTCCTCCAGAGTCATTGTTCTGCCAGTGCTAAATTCCTTCTTGAATTAGAAGTTTATTCTGAGGAGATGGATCACATCACACAAAGGAGCACTGCATCCCACCTGAGGAGCCAGAGCTGCCACACCATTGGGACCAGTGGGATCTCCCCTTCCCAGCTCTGCTCAGGCAAGTGGTGTTGACCAGTAGTTTGCATTTTTGTTCTACAAACCCCTCCATCTGTAAACCCTGGCCCAGGTTTTGCTGACATTTAGGCAAATCCTAGTGGTTCTGAGATGCTGAGCTGAAGGGGCGGGTGGACAGGGTGGCACAGCGACCCACGGTGAACAGCTCTGCTTTTGCTGAGCCTGGGACAGAGCAGAAGTGCCCTGGGAATGGGGGGGTGGTGGAGCACATCCCATGGGAATAATGGGATAATCACACACTATGGTGGGGGTTACTGCATGCTTTATATCCAATGACTTGTTTGTTGGGCCAAAAGCGCCTGCTGCTGGGGTGGTTTGGGAGAGGTCAGAGTAAGCACAAAGTGATGAAAACAGATAGCACATCCTGTTGGGAAACCTGCTGTGGTGGGGTCTGGCTATGGCTAGAAGGTAGTGCTAAGCTGCATCTAAATCTGTAATTACACATTACCCTTCATCAAGTCTATCTGAGAGGTGGTCGATGGCTGATGGTAGGAGATGCGATGATGGCAGAGGAGATGATGGAGATGGTGGAGATGAGGCAATGGCAGAGACAATCTAGTGGAAGGTGTCCCTGCCTGTGGCAGGGGTTTAGAACTGGATGAACTTTAAGGTCCCTTCCAACCTAAACCAATCTGTGATGGCAGAGATGAGACGGTAGTGTACGCAATGACAGCTGATGGTGGAGAGCTGGTGTGGGTCAGGGTGGGCAAGCAGGAGTCTTGACTCCAGACACCACTCTGGGCTGTGCCCAGGGATTGCTCCAGGCATGAGCCATGCTCCCTGCCAGTCCTAGGGCTGCGCCTGGGGGTTAAAACCTTTCCTCTCCCAAACGTCTGGTCTGTGGCACTCTCCTGCCCTGTCAGGTGTGTTTCAGGAGGAGACATCTGGGATGTCCTATCAGCGCCGCCTTCCTTGTAAGCTGTAGCGCAAGATCCCTCACAGCAGAAATGACCGTGCAGAAGCCCCAGTTGGGGCTGTACCTGCTGCTTTCGCTATTACTCAGTTATGTTAACTAACACATCTCAGTTACTTCTTTGCAGCTGTGAATCACACATCCCTCGTGTTATCTGGGCTGCTGATCCAACCCCAGATTTCCCAGGTGGCCAGGGGGTGACCTGGGACCAGTCCCCGAGCTCAGACCCACAAGAAGCCATTTCCTTGGGGATCCACTCCAGAGGGGCAGGGTCACAGCTGGGAAGCCCATTACTGGAGGACCCACAACCCTCCTGCCGCAGCAGTCAGGTCCAGCCAAGCCTATTCAAACCAAGGCAAGTTGATCCGCGCCTGTGCCACAGCATCCTGCCCTACTGCGGTGGGGGGCAAGTGCTTGGGCCCCTGCAGCAACAGGCAGAGGCACCAAGAGCTTCCAGAACACTCAGGCTCTGAGTTCCTGGAGGGTCCAGGGAGCTGGGAAGCACCTGCCCAGCTGAAGCAGCACCACAGGGAGCAGGCAGTGGGGCCGACCCAAGGATGGGTTGGAAGGACTTGGTGCTTGTCTCATGGGGAGGGTGTGGGGTCCAGCAGCTCCATCACACAGCCTCGGCTCGCCCCAGCTCGCCCCAGCTCCCTTTATCAGGGCCCTGTGGGAAGCCAGGGCTCTAAACAGGTTTGCACCGACAGGGGCTCAGGGTGATGCGGCCTGGGCTTTGACAGCTGTATGGAATCCTCAACGGCAAGTTGCAGAAACTGCTGAAGGAGAGGGTGAATCGAGTCAGTTTGCCGAGGTGAAAGCCATCCAGCTGGCCC
>WYDI02024827.1:0-32654 GCA_009867235.2 Psittacus erithacus | reverse complement strand
GGGATCACGTGCCCACAACACCCTCACGTGCCGCTGCCGCCGGCAGCGCGCAGGCGCCGTGGGTGAGAAAGGAGGGGGGGCGGAGGGACGGGCTGGTTGCCGGGCCCGGCCGCGCTCCGCGCCTGCTGCTCGGGCGGGCGGGTTCGCCCGGGCTCCGCGCCAAGCCGGGCCCGGAGGACGGAGCGGGCGGGCGGGAGAGGCGGCGCTTCCCCCGCCAGGGAAACGGAGCGCCAGCGGCGGGCGGCTTGAGTCGGGGCGCGGCCCCAGCCCACCCGCAGCAGGGCAGCGTCGAGCTCCCGGGGCCGGGGCAGTGCTTTCATTCCAACTAGGCCGCACGCGTGATCCCGGCCCCCGGGAGCCGAGCGGGGCCGAGTGCTGCGGGCGCGGCCGCCCTGGGCTGGCGAGGTGCCGGGGAGGGCGAGCGGAACGCGGCTGCTCTCTGCGCCGCGCTAGCGCCTCGCAGGAGACGGGACCCCGAGGGCTCTGGGCCGCTGTTGCGGCGGGTTTCCTCCCGGAGGAGGGGTAGGTGCAGAGCTCAGGTAGGGTAATTCATGGATTAGAGCGTTCAGATTCACGGTGTGTTTCTGGAGACTGATACGTCTTGGGATTTGCTCTCTTTTAAAGCAAGCAAACAGGATCAAACGCTAAAAGTATTCTGTAATGGAAGGAAAATCAACACTCAAGTTACACGGACCAAATAAAATTCATATGCTTCATGTTATCACCAGCCCTGTATCAAACCCAGCAAATCCCAGGCAGAGGAACCATCAGCGCTTGATAAGGGCTTTGTCTCCCTGTTTTCTTTGGTGTTGCTGCCAAACCTTTGGTCCTTGGTTATGTTTCTGCCAAATGCAGACCTAGTGGCTTGTCTTAGGCTTGCTCGCTTCAGGACTTCTCACCTCCTGTTACTTCACTTGCAGTGATTTATGTGAGTGGGGCTTTGGGGAGTTCAGAGCAATTGTTCCAGTGGAGCTGTGCAGCCTCATTCACTGTCCCTTCCAGTGTGGGAGGGAGAAGAGCCAGTTTTAACTTGCAGCTGCAGGTGAGGTAACAGCATTATAAATAGAAGAGAACAATGGCCAGGTCTGGTAAAAATAGGTATTTGTTAAAAAAGAAATAAAGATAAATTCTGTGCCTTAATAGAATTTTGCTGAATTAATGGGACATTCTTGTTGCATCTACAGAGATGCCACATGCCTCTAAAATGGCTTTTGGAGTCCACTGGAGTTTATTGCTATTAGTTAATTAAATAAATTATTTCCATTTTGTCCATCTTATTCATGCTTTTAAATGGATAAAACCTGAGGCTGGTGAGTAGTCATGACACAGGATTAAAAGTAAGGAGCGTCTCATTTCAGTTCTGTTACCAGCTGCCTCTGTAGTGAGGTGCTCCCTTCATCTCTACTTAGTTCCTTCATCAGTAGAGGGGAAACTGCACCATGTCACAGCTACCTGAACTTCTGGGGTGCTGCCAAAGGAAGATGCTGCATATGTGACACAGGCTTACTTGGTCTTGGTGCAGGGAATGCCTGGGAGGCTTGTGTTTCAGCTAAGCAGTGCTGTGGGAAAGATGGTGCTGGACTTGGAAGGCTTCTCCCCCTGTATGCGTGTATCTTCAGGCATTGAGAACAAGCAATGTGGGTTGTTGTCACCTCAACATTCAAACCCTCTGTGATTTTCACAGCCCTTTGGCCTTGAGGACAGGAATGACCTTAGAGCTCCTGACATTATCAGCTCTCCAACCACTTACAGAAATCTGCTTGAGATTTAGATTTATCAGCTATGAGGTGGCAATACTCAAAGTACCACGACTGACTAGCTTTCTGGGATCCCTGCTGGAGTCACACTGGCAGCTAGGAGTGCAGGAAGGAGTTCATGGTGAGGAATGCTAATGTGTCCTCTCATCCAGCTCAGGCTGGGCTACCTTGAGAAGCTTCCTCCCTTATTTGACCATATGCCTCTTTGCCTTTCAGCTTCCACCCCTCCTGCAGCACTTGTGCCAGTCTCAGTAGACATAGGAAACGGTGGTGGGTGGGATACAAAGACAGAGGAGCGAGTCGTGCAGAATCCTGAGCTGTGGGGTACACAGCAGAGTCATTTGGGTTTTGGTGGGAATTCTGGTGTTCCCATGTACACACCTGTTAAAAAAGTGCACAGGCTTTGTATAGGACTTGTACAATGGAGAAGTTCCCTCACTTTGTTCTCCATTAACATAGCTGGAAAATCCACAGTAGCAATTAGAAAATGGACAAATAATGTGGAATCTCCACTGTGCTGCATCCCTAGTGTCTCTGGGATGCCTCTTCATCCTGCCCTTTTCACTGACTGTGGCAGAGCAAATGCAAGAGGAAAAAAGAACCTCTCCATCCTTTTAAATTGATGCAGAGAAAGATAAATCAGTGCTTCAGCCTTGTCTTGGTACTAAAGAGCTTTTCATATTTTCTCCCTGAGATTAGGATGTAAAACTGATATTTATCTATGAAACAATACCCCTGCTTCATGTCCATATTGAAATAGATCCAATTTTTCAGTCTTGCAAGATTTCCAGCACATTAATTCAGCACAAATGATTTATAGTTGATGAACAGTTAAAGTGCGTTTCTTTTTCATCATCTCAGGCTCTGTGACTGGATTACTAAATGATTTTCAAGCTTGCTCTATCGTTACAGGATAGCGGTGGGATGAATTCAAAGGAGAAATTTCTTCCTCCTTGCAGACACAGTATCTGCTCTTACTGCAGTCTGGAGCACGACTGGAACTCCACAGATAATCCTCTCAGCATAGCTTTCGTACAGTATTTCTTTGGACCTACAAGAAAGCTTTACTCTGAATTTCAGTGATAGTTTACTCTGACATTACAAAGTCCTTCCACAATACCTGTTCTGGAACATTTGATGTAGGCAGATGCATCACTTGGAGCTCTCAAGGTATTTCAAAACTAGCAACAAACAAGATTTCTTTTTTCTTATGTTTGGAAAAGTAATCTTAAGAATAAGTTCACAGGGGTAAGTGTGGTGGAGAGAAACCAGATTAAGGTACTGGTTACAAAGAGTCCTCGCGTCCAAATTGCTTAAATGTCATTAGGTGACATTTAGCTAACATGTCTTGATTCTGCTGTGCTGGAGGTGGAAAGAGTAGTTTCATTTAGACACTTCACCTTTCAGGAAGGGACATGACAGGTATAGTTGTCAACACTGCTTGGTTTTGGGAGGAACAAATAGCATGGAAATTAGCAGAAAGGGAAGGCAAAACAAACAAGCCAAGAGATGCAGTTTTGGCAGTATAGCTGAGAGCTACGCTAGGCTGTTCTGCTTGTAATGTCCTTGTGGGATTCCCCTCCATAAAAAGAACTGAAATGTGCACTGACCAGTACGTATGACATGATTCTCTTCACTACCACCTAGTGGGAAACTCCTTCACTAACCGAACTTCAGAGTTGCTCCTGCTCTCCAATGTCATCCTCACCCTGATGGTAGAAACAGTAGGTAAGTGAAGGGGGAACAGATGGATGACTAGGAAGATGCACGCAGGCCTCTTTTTTCCCATGCAGGAAAAGGAGTATGGAGACCCATTGTGCTCTGTGGCATTATCACACCATGCCTTGTAGCTCTGCAGCCAGGCCAGCTCTTCATGGTTGTTACACCTCAGTGTCACTGAGACTCTCAAAGTTTGACAAACATCTTTGGAGATAAAGAGTAAAACGTGTTCTCCTGGGTGCAACTGAGTCCCGCAAACAGTGGTGAGGAGACACTTGGGAAGTTACTCCAGTGTCTCAGTGAAAAGGTAGCCTTGCCCCATTCTTGGCTCTGAAAGTTTTGGTGGTTCTGCTTCTGATTGTACTACTGAAAATATGGAAGGAGACACCAAAGGAAAAAGCAGCTTCCTTCTCTGTAAAAATCACATTTTCTATTCTAATCGCATATTTACAGCAAAACCTACCAAATTAAAACAGAAATGAATATATATGTGAAACATTAAACGCATGTATTCAAGTGAGACCTTTCCCACTGAGAAACTCGGGGGTTCGTACAAATAGCTGAAATCCAACCCTGTGAAAGCAGCATATAAATGACAATTACCTCAGATTTTTCACACTCCCGTGTGCCTTTTGGGACTAAGCTCCCAATGCACAAATAATAATCAGTTTGGGGATTTGTGTAGCTTTCTTTGCCCCAGTGACAGAAAGAAGGGTGAACATTACAATAATAGCTCTCACATTTCGAGGAGGGAACGATGTTAATGTCATTCAGGCCAATAAAGCATTTAGCAGTCTCAGCAGGAAGAACAGTAAAATGGTAAAGGATTATTAAAAGAACCGTATCTCTGTGTTTCTTTTGCCAAAAGCAATTTTGCCACTGTATTCAGGGATCTGTACAGGCTCCCTCTGCTAGCACTTTTATCATAAATATATTTAGGCTTTTTCCCTTCTCTCTGTGCTCCTTAAAAAGCCATATTACAGTGGCTTTTCCCAGCAAATTGCTGTGTTTTTTCATTGTGTACACTTAATGGATATAATTCAGTAAATTGAAACATCAAAGATAAAAATGGTGTTGATACAAAAAGTCAGGCCTTCCATTATATTTCCGGCACTATACTGCCCATTACTTTGGTTTTGCCCTAGTGTAATAAGCAGAATACAAACCAGTAAGTCTATAATAAGAATAATGTTCCTACTGGATACCCATTTATAACTTCATGCAGTTGTTCTCAGTGTAACTAATCCACTTGATTAGTAATTCAGCTACTTTATTACATGTAAGGAGAAGGGATTACAGTGGAAGTTAATCAAGACAGACTATTATTTACCAATAAAATAGAATTCCATTAGATGAACCCTGTACAGATACTGGGGAATGCCAGGAACCCAGTTTTATGTGATAGCTGTCACACAATGTTATCAGTCTGCTACTTCAGGAGAAGAAAGCAATTTTAAAAGCACAGTGCATAGAAGCTGTATTAAAGTGTGTGCAAGAGAATGCAAAGTCATTGAAAATGTTTAAATAATATTTATTGAACTTGCCATTAAAATAAAATTGAAATCAGACTTCTTGTGATTACCGGTTGATATATTCCTCCAATCCATTTTGTTAATGTAACATTGCTAGTGAGCTTGCTATTAAGCTGACCAGTTTATAGTGTTGTAAAGTGGTTTATGTCTTGCCGATGAAGCACTGACTTTGAGGGGCCTCAACCACCATATTAATTACACCTAAGGAAAAACAGATACTGCAAATGTGGGGAAAACAAGCAGGTATCACTCAGTGTCTTCAAAAGTTTCCCCTATTGCAATTACACTTATTGCATTTGGCACAGTGACTTGAGAATCGAGTCATGGCCAGGCAAATTGTTGTAATTAAGGAAATCGGCGTATACTGAGTACTGGTAATAGGTGAAAATGGGTATAGCAAAAGCAAAACCTCTTCTTTCTAATAGTCGTCCTCAAGGCAAAATCCCCAACTACAATTCAGTTACAGGAGAATGTTGCCTGGATTATGGCACTGCACAATTTAGTTCTTGCTCTGCTACTGGAACTGTATCTTTTTAAAGCTTTGCAGCTTCCTCCCTTGGCCTCTGCTATTCTCACTTACTCAAAACTGCACATCATGGCATTTGTAATAATCTGATAGATATGATGCTGCAGTCCTTAGTGTCAGGGTATAAAGTAGGGGTGCTGGCTAATTCGCAACAGGAATCTCCTTCAGTCTGACCACTAGCAACTTACAACATTTAAGAAACACTGAAAAGCTCACTGTTTTTCCTGCACTGAAGAATCTGAAATGCTTAATGGAGTGCTGAATCATTCACTAGCACAGTCTGGCAGGTTACAGTGAATGTAAAGATGGAAGTGGGGAAGTTTGCTTGTTTTGTTAATTGTCCAGGCTCCTCCAGTTTCAAATGGACAATTCTAGTAGACCAGAAAGCCCTTCAGGATAAAGTGATAGAGAACATTTACCTCCTCCTCAGTATTTGAAAGGCTTCCATATTCAGCTAAGGATCTTCCACATGGCATCCAGTTGTGACGTTCAGTGAGGTCCTAACATACAAACAGATGTTCATTTCTGGTTTTATAGACTTCAAAGTTCACTGGTTTCAAGACACGCTGTTCTAAAAGCCTCCACAGCTGAAGGTCTTCAAGGCAAACAGAAGCAACAGCATCAGGACTTCTGGGAGCATAAGGAATCCTTGAAACCACACAATACAGACAGATCATTTGTTCCTATGTTTTCTTCTCTTTACAGTTTCCATTGGCAAATATCACTGTTCTTTGTCTAAACTTAATGGTCTGTGTTCACACCCCCTCAAGCATTCCACAGGTATATTATACATACTTACAGAACATAGATTTGACAATCTTTTGGACAAAATCAGTGCTAATATTTTCCATCTTAGTTTAGGTAAAAGAAACCTGCATGTCAAAGATAGGCAGAAATATGTAACACAGTATGACAGAATCCCCTCTGTCACATATTGCAGAAGCCCCACTATGTGTTCTCTCTGTTTGCAAAGTCCTTGAATTATAAGGCTATACCATGCAGAAACTCTATGTCATGGTTGGAAACTGTAATTACAACTGACAATTAGTGTTATCAGCCAGTAAAGTTGGTGTGTCTGCCTGGGTGGAGAGGTGAGAAAAACGGTAATAAACAAAATAAAATGCATGGAAATAGAATCAAACCATTGACAGGAATGCCAAAAAAAAAAGCTCACCATTCTTTAAATACTCAAACAACATCTTCAGAAGCTCAATGAAAACTTCTTACATTAAAAGTTTTTACATGGACTCCAAATTGTTCTTTTTAGCCACACAAAGTCTTCTGGACCCATCTGAGCCTTTCTGAACTCACTGCAGGGAGGTGAGCTGGTACTCAGCCGCCATCTGAAAGGAAAGCTAACAGTTAACAACAGCCCTGGTTGGAGGGGTCAGCTTGCTGTGCCTGGAGGGAGGAAGGGGTCCAATCTGCAAAGAAGCTTTGTCCTCCAGCTGCTGACTTAGCATGTTGTCACAGGAGCCTGGAGCACGGCTAGTGGTGCCCACAGAGGGAAAACAGGGGCCAAAGTCACTCTGCAGCATTGTCTTGAAACATTACCCAGTCTGGGGACAGTCCTACTGTTCTCAGCTAGGCTTGATGGGTGCGTATCGAGAGGGACAGGAAACCTGTACTGAAACAACAGCTTAAAAAGAAAAGGAATCATTTGCATGAGATGCTTGTGTGTCAAGTCCGCATGTGCACATCAAGTTATTCTCTAATGTGGCTACTCAAAGCAGATAAACTCATTCATATACTTTCAGACAAGGAAAATTCAGAAAAGACAACTTAGTCATAAGGACTCCCCGAGAACTGCACTAAACAACTCC
This sequence comes from Psittacus erithacus, assembly GCA_009867235.2. Taxonomy (NCBI): domain Eukaryota; kingdom Metazoa; phylum Chordata; class Aves; order Psittaciformes; family Psittacidae; genus Psittacus; species Psittacus erithacus. Next base: position 25,297 of record WYDI02024827.1, on the reverse strand, counting down.
AGATGAGCTAGCAAGCATGCATTAGGAAGTCACCCAAAGGTGGGAGCAGAACCTTAGAGCAGGGCTGGTATCAAGAAGTGATGGAGGTAGATAATAAATGGAACCACAAGCCTGGCCAGAGCACTCCTCAGAAGAAGCAGGGCAGGGACTTTCAGCATGAACCAACACTATTCCTTATCAGATGCTTGAATCGTAAGCTCAGTGGGGCAAGTCCTGTAATTCCCCAAATTATGTGGGTACACTGCTTCTGCTCATCAACTGAGCAATAAACACAGCAAGATATAATCGAGGTACTTGTATTTGCATATCAAAATGCCCAGCAAGCCAAAGCTAGAAGTGAAAAAGTCATTTAACACTTGATCTTCTGCCACAGGATTCAGCTGGAGCTCTGCAACATCCTGTGAGTCTTGGGAATATTCACATAGACGCAGCGGTCACACTTCTGTGCTGGGGCAATGCACAAAGGCCAATGAAGCTGCCAGTGTGGCTTTCTCTCAGCCCAAAGCCTTTGGCAGGGGCTGCGACTGGCTGAACCTCACCCTTGCTAGAGCTTTGAGTGGGCTCTATCATCTTCCAAAGGCAGCACCTTCGCCTGAACCACACACAGCCAAAAGTGCTTTTTCCTTTTGGGTACACCACCTCCTTCCTTCCCTAAAACTAATGGGCCCACAAATAAGACACATTTCTCCATCCTCGTTTTCTTTCCATAGCTTACTTTTCCATGCTGCCAACCTCCTGCCCCTTCATTTTCCTCTCCTTCTCTCTTCTGCTTCCCTCCCTTTCCCCCTCCCTCTCCCTCTGTACTTTGTGAACTGCTGCGGCAGTGCTGAAGTCCAAAGTTCAGTAACTTGCTAAGTACACAGATAAATATGAACCTTGGAGAATTTACATTGCTCCAATGTAAACAGATAGCCAAGGGTCCCTTTATCAGCACTGGCTCAGGACAGTCGTGGGGGGTCTGAAGTGGCTCCATTTTGTATTTTGGAGGTTTTTGGGGGTGTAGAGGCGGGAGGCTGCACTGTGCCCACTCTCCTGACAGTCAGGCACGTCACTTCGGGAACATGGTGTAGTGAAGCTGGAAGCAGGATAACCCGAAATTCAAACCCAAGGGACACCACAGCCTGAAGACCATGGTCTCGAAGCTGAGTCATCTTCAAGTGGAGCTGCTGGGAGCGCTGCTGGAGTCAGGACTAACCAAGGAGACCCTGATCAAGGCGCTGAGCGAAGTGGAACCCTACGCGCTCCAGAGTGAAAGTCAGCGCGCTATCAATGCCCTCCAGACAGAGAAAGGGGAGCCCTGTCCCGACATCCCCAATGGAATGGGGGAGTCCAGGCTATCGGAAGATGAAACCTCTGATGACGGGGAGGAATTTACTCCTCCAATAATGAAGGAGCTGGAAAACTTGAGCCCTGAGGAGGCTGCTCACCAGAAGGCTGTGGTGGAAAGACTATTACAGTAAGAACAGATTTGCTGCTCCTCTTTGCCGCTTTCTTACACTCTCCCTCTAAATCTCTTTTCCTTTCCCTTTGCGCTCAATGTCCCTTGTATTCACAGTTGATCTAGCTGCATGGAGGCAGTCTTCATCCCTTCCAGGACTCACAACACCCGCACATTCTTTATAAATACCCAGACTTTCCTTTCATCTCACTTGAAATGCATGAAAGGAGCCATGGAGCCTGAATGCGTATTTGATGGGCTTATATCATCAGGTTTCAGAATAGTCTGAGGCCGGGATAACTTGCATCTCTCTGACTGAATGGTAGGGCTTAGGATTTATATTTTTAAGAGGATTCACAACTTCAGTCATGAGGAAAGGTCACTCTTAACTGGAGCTATATTTGCCTGTGTATGTACAGTAAAGTCAAGTTGTGATGTTTCCCTGCTCTATTTAACAAAATTAATACTGTTCATTTCACTAGTTTTTGCAATAGATTATTGGCCAAAGACAAACCAAGAGAACTTGCTCTTGTCATTCAAGTGAGTGCAAAGTTCTCTTGACTTCAGCGGGGATTTTTCTTGTAGAAAGAGCATACACCAAATACATGCAGAGGTTAAAGCCCAAGCAGAACACTCTGCTACTGCCATCCACAGCCTGTCACAACTACAAAGTACATCCACAACAACAATGACAGGTTTTACTGCCACACAAGTTCTCCTTTGCATACAAGCATTTCTGAGATCAAACACAATGAGCCTGAACTGATAAACCTCACAACAGACTCAGAAAAATATTCACCAGGATTCCCATTTGGGATTCTTGCTAAGATCCAGTTCCTATGGGTGACCTAAGAGGTTTGTCCAAGCAAGGATCAGGTCCATCCGACCCATCTAGCACAACAGAACCAGGTTCTTGCCCATCTGGTTTGTGGGTACTTTGAAATGACGAGCTGAAGGCAACAACACGTAGTAACATCCTGCACTCAGAATGTGTGCTAAAACCAAAATCCATCTAGAGAGTTTCTCAGGCTTTCTGACCACTCCCTTGCACGTGCAAAGGAAGTTAACAGAAAATGTAACAACGAGAAGCAAACATCAAAGCCCACCACAAAAGGCCAGACATATATAAACAGCATGAAGCGAGCATTCACTGTAAGCACTTAGGAGAAGAAAGCGCCCTGGCAGCCTGGGAGCTGATGACTCTGCTGTAGTACCCAAGAGAGGAAAATCCACTGGATCAGCTCTTACCTGGGTGGGGAAAACATTCCCAAAATTTCCATCTTCCTTCTGGCCCAGTACATGTCTCATCTCTTCCCCACTCCCAGCTGTGTCACATCTTTTAGGCTCCTCTCTTCTCTTTACGACTTTTCCATTCTTTTTACATGTTTCCTTTCTCTCTTGGCTTTTGTCTCTGCTCCTATTCCTCCCATTTTGTTTTCTTCTTGGCTAATTCTCTCTCTTTCCCTTCCCCTCTTTTTCTTCCTCTCATCCTTGTCTCCTTCTCATCTTCCTGAGTCTGCGTGCAGGTCTTGGGGTAGTTTGAGCCCAGTGGCACCGGGCGGGCCCTGGCTAGTTACTAATTATCCAATGGCTTTATTATTTCTCTTTTGTCTTATAAATTTATAGATGAAAAGACCCTGATAAGCTTTTTGATCATTAACTTCCGATGGTTTATCAGGTATCTCTCCACTAACGAAGCCACGGAAGGTGAAGAGCAGCACCTGGCTTTGTAATGAATGGGTGAAGCAGGATTAAAAGTGCCATCTGCTGCGATCTAAGAACAGATATGCGGATGAAGGGAATTCCTTTCTGCCACCCTCACCAGCATGAATCCTGGTTTCTGATCCTCCCTGCCTTTTTAGGAGCTTGCAGCCAGTCTTTCCTGTGCTTACCACCAGCCTCACCACAGTCTTACCTCTCTTGCAAACCTGTGATAGTAACGCTTCCCGATGAACAGTCTCACACCTCTCTCGATACAGTCACTTGAGCGGCATTCCCATTTTTCAAATGGGAAGTGAGGTACAGAGAGCTTCTATGACCTATCTAAAATCCTAAGATAGCACAGAGGGGACTGGGCAAGAGCAAGGATCCCCAAAGCCTCATACTGGGTCTTAACTGCAAAGCTTTAGACTAAAACATCAGAGCTGTCTTTCCTCAGTTCCCTGTACCACAGGGTACAGCAATTCGCTTCTGCAGTTGAGGACAGCACAAAGGGACCAGAAGCCTCAGTTTCAGCAAAAGAATATGAATATACGTATGGAGGATTGTAACAGATCAAAATTAGTCAAGGTAAAATGAGAATAGGAGGAAGTCTGTATTGACAGGATTAAAATTTCTAGTCAAATATTAAAACAGAGCAGCTGCACGTCTGGGAACCTATTCAAAGCATCTGATCCACTATCAGGGTTCGATAACTTGTAAGCAGTTGTTATACCTACTAATAAGCTTTGTTTCTTTCTTAAGAACAAACCTTTCCTTTAGAGATGCCTAAAGGTAATGTCCTTAAAACAGTACCGTAAGCATTGTAAGGCAGGCAGAACAGTTTACAGAAAAAAGGAAGGCAGGCAAAAATCTCCATGAGCAGGGATTCCCAATAAATATTCAATGCTTGTAAGCTATTTCAGCATGTACACAAGGATTTCAAATCCAGAAACCAGATGGAAGCACTTCTACCCTCAGGCAGAAGCCTCTTTTGGCGTTATTAACAATTCCTGATCTAATGCTGTAGACCACATTTTAACTCAGAGATTGACTTGTGGGGAGCTATTACTGATAACAAGAAAGTCTTTGTGGTAACTGCAGCCATTGCTTATAAGGTAGAATCAGGAAAGTGTCCATTGACAGGCTTTCCAGGAGCTGGAAAAGAAAAAGTGACACCACCAAGAGACCAAGGATGTCCTCACAGGACTGCTAAAGTTGAAACCACAGTTTGGAAAGCACTAGTCAAAGCTGTGTAAGACAGAATGTAGAGAAGATACATCCCCATGCCGGGACGAACCTGTGGGGATTGATTAGAGTTTGTCCCTACAGAACAAAACAATGCTAAAGGTAGTTCAGACAAAGGTTTCTCTAGTGAGGAATTAACATTTCTTTCTGTCCTGCAATCTGTCTCGCTGCTCTTCCATAGATTTACAGTTTGAATAAAAACATTCTTTCCGTATTGCTCCACACAGAAAACAAATTGCATCTATGATAAAGAATAACTCAGTAGGGAGATAGAGCTGTGTGGAGTAATCCCCTGATATTCCACAGAGAGAGGCTACCCTGGGGCATGGGACAGATCACACTATCACAGGTACAGCAAACGGAGAGAGGCAGAGCAGCAATCCACCTGTAGGGCAAGGGGTGAAATTCCATTAGGAAGGAGAGAAATCGAGATAAGCAATAGACTTCCCCTGGAGGCAGGGATAAAAGCACGTATTCCATGGGGAAAAAAAAGAAAACAAAAGATAAAATGATAAAGGTTCCGTCTTTTCCTGCCCATAGAACGGCTCTAGTTGGGGAATCTGGAGATGAAGCTGCCACACCCCTTTCATTTCCACATATAAACCGAGACGAGCCAAACCAGGCCAAGTTCAATAGAAAGGAACCCTGATGGGATGGTCTTACCTTCCCTGCTCTCTGCCTAGCCCGGCTCCAGGCTGTGCATTGCCATCAGTGAGGGCTGTCTAGCAGGCTCCACACGAAAGGGCCAAAGGATGGTCCTGAGTACTTCTCTGAACCTCTGCTTAAGCCAGGGCTGGTCCAAAGCAGCAATTCAGAACCCACCTCAGGGAAATGAAGGCTTCTCTTGTCTGAGAATGTGAGAACAGGGAAGAAGAACAGGAGAAACAGAGAGAATGAGGAAGAGGAGGGAAAAGAAAGGAACAAAGGAAAAAGAGAAAAGTTGGGAAGAGTGAAGGAGGGAGAAGGTCCCCTGAATGTTACATCTCCAGCCCTCTGGAATGGGTTTTCTTTAATGCTAACAACTTGATATTTACTTTCCATTTAAATTTGAGATGTTGCTATAAATTATCAACCAGCCTCTTGTTCCCTTTGAGTTTATAACTAACTACCTGGGTTACTTATTGTTCAGGTAACAAAAGGGAGGTGAAAACGCCCTTAAAAAGTGACCTCAGAACTAAGAAAATGGGAAGCTGGTCTGGAAAGGGGACCCAGGCCCCTGTGGTTGAGATAAGCCAGGGAGAGGGGCTACACTTAGATGGCAATAAGCAACTGACAGCAGGAGAGCAAGACTTAGGAAGAGTTTAAAACTGTGTGAGAAGAATTTGGAGACAGGTATTAGAGCTTGGAGAACAAGAAAGGAGTGGGGAGGCAGCTTGCATGCTGGGGGGAAAGGGAAGCTAGCAGGTAGAGAAATGGCTTGGAGACAGAGGAGAGTTTGAGCAAGCAGACCCACTTCCGCAGTTCTGACTCACTGAACCAACTGAGATTTTAGTGCAACTACACACAGGGAAACCAGGTTTAGGGTGAAATCCTGCCCTCTGACAGCCAGTCACAGTGCCACCGCCAGTGAAAGAGCAAAGGTTTCAACTTGTGATGTCTTAGTCAATGGTGAAAGCTCTGCAGGTGGAACTAGGTATGTGGGCAATGGTTCAGGCAAGGGTTCAGCTGACCAGCTGCCATCACTTAGACTACGATGTAGCCTTGGGCCTAAAGGAATTGCCACATTGATATTGCAGCCTGTGCTTTGACAATGTAGAGAGTAGCTAGGATTTCATACAACTGTCTTATGAAATCATGCTGTACTAAGGTTCCCTTGCACTGTTTTGCCTCACAAAGCCCCCTGCTTTGTCTCAAAAGAAGACAGAAAAAACAGAGCTTTAACCATTGTTAACTCACAAATATAAATACTTCCTGCCACAAAGAAGTGAGGATCTCAACAGGGGAGATGAAAGTAACTCATGACTAGGGTACAGGAAGGAAAGCAACATGTAACAGAGGTTTCCATCAGCAGCAACACAGTCCTTCCTTTTCCCATCTGAGCCAGAACTCAAATCTAAGAGATGCAAGATTCCAAGTCAGAGCCTTTTCTCCTTTGTATAGGGACTTGCATAACAAATTCAGGATGCAGGTGCTGGCTCAGCTGTCACTAATACAAAGTGGGGAGATTGGTCCTTGGTTTGGACAGCAGGAGAATTAAAAAAGAACACCACAGCTGGGAAAGATAAGCTTTTGTAAGTTCAGCTAATTTGAGGCTTTTGAAAGACAAAGATGGTTAAGGGAAGAAGCTACAAGGTAGAGGCCTCTGTAACAAGCATCCCACCATAAAAAAGGAACAAATTTCCTATTTTAAGCAAGCAAGTTCTTCAGAAGGCTGTAACTAACACCATTTCTGTCACACTTTAACTGCAGCAGAGCTTGCTCCTTGGACTATCCAGCCACTGGGAGACAGCAGCAGGGGAACAGCGATAAGGGTGTTTGTACTGAGAGAACAGGTGTGGACTTTGTCCTCCTTATCACTTTGCAGCCTCTGCTAACCTCCTGAGTCAACAAAGCAATGAGCAGTACAGCCACTGCCTGTACAGCTGCTGCTTGTTGCCCAGACCTCTGTGTTCTTGTGACAGTTTCTGCACACTCCTAAGTATCTTTTCTTCCCCTGTTGCTCCGTTGATGCTAGTGTTGGATGTGTGTATTCCTGCAGCATGCAAACCACTTCCACCAGACATTTCACACAGAAAGCACAGAAGGATGCTCTTTGGTAAAAGTGAACCAGAGGCTTTTACATAGAGAGAGGCTCCTGCACCATTTAGATCTAGACTGCCGGCTTTCGTATCTTTAGTTTTACTGTGATTTTCAGCTCTAGCAAAATCAATACACACAAAAAGTCAGTCGTGTTTTCTCTGTATTCCTTAGGACCCTTCATGGATATTCTAATCAGAGATCCTAAAAACCAGAGATTCACATTTACCGTGAAATCCTAAATCAGATTAGCTCCTCAAGTTTTGTGAGCAGGTCTCAAATAGGTCTACTCCCTAAGCTACTACCTCAAAGGAGAGTGGCAATTGTAGGAATTAATGGTTTGCCTGTTATTCTTTATTGTATTCATAAGCTACGAGTGGTTCTAGATGTGAATCAGTGTGTTTGAGTAACATAACAGATGTGCAAGAACATAGTCCTCGATGGCTCGGTGTGTACATATGCATACACAGCTGTCACATCACAGTACAATGAGAACCTGTTTTGTTTTCCTGAATCACTGCAAGGCAACTCAACCTGGACCAGAATCAGGGCATAAGCTGGGTTCAGCCTAATATCACAATGAATCTGTCTTGGAAAATTAAGTACACCTGCCTTTAAGTGTACTTTAAAGCACCTGTGCTTTAAAGGAAGGGGGATAGAGAAGTCATGTAGGGAAATAGAAGAGTATGGTCAATTCTGGAAAAGAGATCTGTAGTCAGAAAGCATCCAACTGAATACTGAAACAAAACACCACTTCCCTCCTCATACCATTTCTCACTAGCAGCAGAAGCGCTTTATATTCACATTACTTTCCACCATTCAGTGCCCATGTCACTGGTCAGCACTTTCTGTCATTTACAGATGACAACTGCCTAGACAGAACAGCCCAAAAGCCCACATACAAATGAGCACAGACAACCCATACTGTGGTCATGTACTGGGAAATTTCCTTGATAACCAAAGAGCCCCCTTCTAAGGGGAGATCCAAGTACCTACAGAGACAGTTAGTGCTACATCTTTTGCACTTCATCTCTAACCCCATGGAGTGTTAACCCTGAATGCAGAGTCAAAACTGAACAAAGTACCACACTGAGGAACAGCTTTCCCTTACACAGCCACTCAACACTCTGGCCTCACCAAACGCAATGGTGATGACTGACATGCAAGGTGCATCTCAGGAGGCAATAGCACACTCCCTTGGAACCCAGGTTTGCCAAGTGCAGGTGTTGGATCTCTCTCTCCTGAGAACTGTTTTCTGCTCCTTCCAGAGAGGATCCCTGGCGAGTAGCAAAGATGGTGAAATCCTACCTCCAGCAGCACAACATCCCTCAGCGTGAGGTGGTGGACACCACTGGTCTGAACCAGTCTCACCTCTCACAACACCTCAACAAGGGCACTCCTATGAAGACCCAAAAAAGGGCAGCCCTCTACACCTGGTATGTCCGCAAGCAGCGAGAGGTGGCCCAGCGTAAGTATGGCAACAACTGCTCTCCCGTCTCAGCTTCATAAAGGCCTCTACTTCCCCTTGCTAATCCTTACTCCCTGTTTTTGTCAAGGAAAAATGGAAAGAAAAGCCACTTTTAGCAGGAAGATCAGAGAATCCTAGGTCAGTGTTCAATGGTGGGGTGAAACAAAACCACTCCCTCATGAAGCAGCCTGCAGTCACCCATCCCAGCCACCATTTGGCTAAAGAGAAACAAACTAGTACTCTCCATTTGCCATTAGAGTTCTGCACCCGTCCTCAGACTAAAGCAGTGTAGTGGACAAATGAGAGAGAATTTCTGCCCAAGAACTAAGCTTCTGCAATTTCAGCTAAAGCAACAGTTGCTCTAGCTGCAGAAAGCAGCAGGCTGCTATACTCACCGTGAAAAACCACTGTGGGTCATCACCTCATGCCTTCTAAGCCCCCTCCTTACAGGCACCCCCTGGGACCCATCCCTGCAGCATGCATTTCTATATTCATGAGCCTGCCTGGAATCTGTCTTTCTTAATTTTGCAGTGGTGGGTTGCAAGTAAACTTGAGACCTTTGGCTTTTGGATAGTTTTGGAAGCAGGACTACAGTCATGGGTCACAACAACACAATGCAACACTACATGAGGTTGGGGATGAGTGGCTGGAAAGCTGTCAGGAGGAAAAGCACCTGGGGGTGTTGGTCAACAGCCATCTGAATGTGAGCCAGCTCATGCCCAGGTGGCCAAGAAGGCCAACAGCATCCTGGCTTGTAAGAGAAACAGTGTGGCCAGCAGGGCCAGGGAAGTGACCATTCCCCTGTACTGGTGATGCTGCACCTCGAATACTGTGTTTTGGGCCCCTTACTAGAAGGATGTTGAGCTGCTGGAGTGCGTCCAAAGTAGGGCAGCAAAGCTGGTGAAAGGTCTAGCAGACGAGTCCTCTTATGAGGACCGGCTGAGAGAACTGGGGTTGCCCAGCCTGGAGAAAAGGACATGCAGATGTGGCAGTTAGGGACATGGTTTAGTGGTGGACTTAGCAGTGCTGGGTTAATGGCTGGGCTCGATCCTAAAGGTCTTTGCCAACCTAAACAATTCTATGACTATGCTTACTCTAAACTCAGCTGCATTTGCCTTCACCACTCCAAGCTGTGAGCAGAAACGCAATGCATGCAAGAGAAAGGATGGGTAAATGGCATGCTAGGAACATCTTATCAGTTTTAGCAGATTATGGAGCTTTATTTCCACCCCATTTCAATTTAACCCTCTATCTTGAATGAGATGTTTTTCAAGGGTAAGCTTCATTGGGCCTGATAGATACCCAAATAGATGGAACTATTGGAAATGCTTTCAGAAAGCAAATTCCCTTGTCCCTTTGTGCCTGCAGAATTCACACACGCTGGGCAGGGTATCCTGACAGAGGAGCCCATGGGAGACGACCTACCCACCAAGAAGGGAAGAAGAAACCGCTTTAAGTGGGGTCCTGCTTCACAACAGATCCTGTTCCAAGCCTATGAGAGGCAGAAAAACCCCAGCAAAGAAGAGAGAGAGGCACTGGTGGAAGAATGCAACAGGTAAAGATGGGTGTCTGGCTTTGAGAAAGAGAGGCACAGCCGGCCCTCTCTCATCTTGGTGTTTGCTAGCGCCTATGAAAGGCAGGCTAAGGGTACAGCTGTGGATTCCACCACTGACACCAGCCACATCTGACTGAAAAGCTACAATGAGCATTCACTGTCCACAAAGGATCAGTAATGCCTCATTGTGTCGCTATATCTGGCAGGCTCCTTCCACACAGTGTGCCAGACCACAGCCACTTCAGTGCTGCGCACTTACTCTGTCTCTCTGACTAAGCCTGGCTCAGCAAGGCTCTTCTTGTGCTTTTCCCCAACAGAGCAGAGTGTATTCAGAGAGGTGTTTCCCCTTCTCAGGCCCAGGGACTGGGCTCAAACCTGGTGACAGAGGTCAGAGTTTACAACTGGTTTGCCAACCGCAGGAAGGAGGAGGCTTTCCGGCACAAGCTGGCCATGGACACCTTCAGTGGACCACAACCCACTTCTGCTCCCCCTCTAACTCCTCACAACTCTTCCTCCCTCCAGCCACCATCAGCTCTCTCACCCAGCAAGGTTCATGGTAAGAAACAACCAGAAGATGTGAAAGAGCAATGGGGGAACCTACCCAAACTCAAGCCACCAAAACTACCTCCCAAATCCACCCCTTTAGGAGGTGAATCTACCGACAGAAAAAGCAGACTTGCTACAAGGGAAGAGCACTGGTGACAAAGAGACCATGTCTCTCAGTGAAGACTGCAGCTAGATAAGCAAGGGTGACAAAGTTCAGTAACAAAACTCAACCAAATCTCCTCACTTACTCTGTGCCATCCTGCACTACCACTTGGCAGGCAGTAATCCCCTTTCAAGGCAGCATCCACTGGCTGCAGTTTCAAGTCAGCTCTGTATCCTTTCACTCATGTGTGGACCTCTTATTCTTTCCCATACATACAAAGCACCATCAGGCTGTGACTGAGTTCTCAGGCATCAGGAAAGCTTGTTCTCCATCCAAAATGGTTAGAGCTTTTCCAGCTTCTTAGGCCAGAGCTAGTAATTGCTCTTACTCTGGGAAGAGGTATCTCACTGAGACTCTCCCTTCTATGCCCACATCCAAAAGGGTGTTTTCCAGTTAACTCTGCTTGTTCCCTGCAGCACACACAGCCATACCTTAAAGTCAGTATCTGAGGAAGCAGTTGTGCCAAATTACAGAGAAAAGCCAGGGCATGGTGGCAATAATGCCTGTTCTCCTGGTTCCCCTACTACCCCACCTTGTCTCTGCCGCAAGCATCTAAAGGCAAAAGCCTGCAAAGGAAACTGAATTTAGCACTTGCCAATGTTTCTCAGTTTCTCATTTGTGACAATCACTTTCCCTCCTGTTGTGATGCAGGAGTGAGGTACAACCAGCAGCCAGCCAGTGAGGCAGAGTCCTCCAGCAGCAATCACCCTGCTAACAGTTCCATGGTGACCACCCAAACCATCCTTCATCAGGTTTCCCCTCCTGGACTGGAGCCCAGCCAGAACCTACTGAGCACAGACACTAAGCTGGTAAGTGATCTATACTTAAGTTCTGCTGACTGGAGGACTTCAGGTCCTCTGCCTGTGGTCACAATATGGACTATTCAGAAGTAACTTTTCCTAGAATACCCTTAAAACCACCTCTATATAGAGCATATTACATAGCCACTTTGCACTGACCTTGTAACACAAGCAGGGCTGAGATGTAAGTGCCCTCTAGACTGCTGGTGAGGGCAGGTATTAGAGCATAAGACAAGTATAGCCATTTCCTTATGATCAATCAGAACAGTCTATTCTGACAAAACAGAGCTCAAGGTAGGACGTAATTTCCTTCTTCCCAGGAGACCCCATTCTCCTTTCCCCAGTGAGATTCTCATCTCCAACTCTCATTTGAACTCTACACATCTCAAGACAGTTGACCAAACACCAATGGAATTAACAAAACAGAGACCTGTACTTACATCTATCTTACCTGCAAAGATTAAGCCAAACTGCCTGTACACAGCACATGTACTAGATACCTAGACTGTAGCAATCTGTCTTCTCAAAGCAAAATTCCTTGAGATCGGACTACACCTTTTCCCACATAATTAGCAATGAAGCACTAGAATCTCCATGAGCAATCATTTTCAGTTTGCACATGTTCCCTTGCTTACAGGGAAAGGGTAGAAGTCAGCATTAGTGCATACTGGCCTGAGGTAAAGTTAAGTTCACTATAAATTAATATGTCTCATTAGTCACTCACTTTGATGGCTTTCTGGTCTCTTCCTGAAGACAACAAAAGTAAAAAGTCTTTCATGAGATGCTGAAAATCTTCTACAGCTGTCTTCCAACATTGGTATCAAGGTGACTTGTTCCACTGTTTAATCTGGTGGTCCTCACTCTTACTAAAGTTTCCTTAAAGCTTTTTATCTGAGAGGAGGAAAAAAGAAGTATAATATAAAGCACTGACCCTTCTCTATCAACCAAATTATCAGAATGTTTTTTGCTGTTCCACAGAACTTCAACTACAGGTCTCTCAAAGGCCTTGCAAACTCATAATCCCATTAAAGTGCAGACATGGGTTACATGGCTCATTTCGGAGGCTGAGAAAACAGTCAAGCTAAATTACTCAGTAACTCAAGGACAAACTGAAGCAGCAAAACACACAAGCACAGAACAGTCCTGTTGTATCTAACAGGTACTCTTCCTCTCCAACAGCAGGGAACTGCCAGGTAATGTGGCCTGAAGAACTGCCTGCATGACAAAAAGTCCAAGGAAACTTTTCAGCATCTCCTTTCAAACCTCAGCCTGAAAGCTCCCTGTCCACTGAAACACTTGCTGTGCGAAAGGAAAATTACAGGCATTTCTCAGAGGAAAAGGTGAACAAGAAAAGAACTCCTGGATTCTGTGCTGAACTCTGCGCAGAATTACAAATTACCATGGAAAATTACCCAAGCCTTTTAATTTGAGCATCATCCTCTACCCTCAGTTATAAAACAGAAGATAAACTTGCCCTATAGAGAATGCAGGGGGACTAATCTAGCTTGTTTGTAAAACCCTTCCCATTCTTAAATGTGAAAGAACTAAACCAGCAAGGACTTGCTCTCAGTACTCCAACAGCTGACTTTTGCTAGGTAACTGATGAGCACAGAGAAACTGCAGGCAAGCGAATGTGAAGTCTTTCTAACTTACAAAGGGTCAGGGCAGGCAGGCAGAGGGAGAAGGACGTTTACCCCAGCTTTGGGACCCAACCTGCTGCTGATGGCATTTCCATGGTTCCCCTTTCACACAGGTCTCAGCTCCCGGAGGAACTCTCCCTCCTGTCAGCACCCTGACTGCCTTGCACAGCCTAGAGCAAAATCCACATCCTCTGAGCCAGCAAACTCAGAACCTGATCATGGCATCGCTGCCGGGTGTTATGGCAATTGGAGCTGGTGAGACCTCATCCCTAGCACCAGCATTCACCAACACAGGTGCCTCAACCCTGGTGATAGGTGAGTAGTGTCCTGCAATGACTCTGCTTATCAGAGTTCAAATAAAGAACTACCTATAACTTATAGAATTACCTGCCTCACCTTCAGAGACAAAGCCACTAAGCTGGCAGTGATACGCACCTGGGGTAATTGTCACAAACACTAAGGCTCTTCAGCAGCACTACTTGCAAGTACCAATGGAATTAAGGGACAGATGTTCCTTATTCATGTTAGAATTAAGTTACACACAAACCCACGTAAGAGCAAAGGACTTTTGCAATTTACTCCTATGTCAATGTTCTGGTTTGCTGCTCTGCATCTTCCCAAATATAAATGTAATACTTCCTTAGAACTATGAAAATTGAAGCACGTTCATCAGGCTTGAAAGACAAACCATCCTGTTGTACTTCCTGCAAAGAGCAGCACATGCCTTTGGAAGCCACAGCATTAATTACTCTTATTTTGTTAATCCTGTTTTTCACTATGACAGCTTCTCTGGACCTGCTGGAGATTTCTTTTCATTCCAAGACAAGTCTACTGCCAAAGTACTTCTCGTTAGATAAAGCCAACTAAAATGTATACTCTCCTCTTACATTTTCTTCCCAGGAAGAAAGAGGCCTTCTTTGATTCCAAGGAGGCAGCTGTAAACTGATTTCCATTTCCTCATCTACACCCAAAATTATGATATAGATTCTAATGCTGTGCAAGAAAGGAAAAACTGGAAAAACTTGCTGATGTACAGGAACAGGGTCTGGACAGTTGTGGGAAATAAGCAGTAATGTGTGAAACCTTCTAGCTCTTTCTCATCATCCAAATTCCATAATTGGGCAGATCAAACAAAATGAGTTTAAACTCCATTCCAGGTGCCAGGACAGCTACAGCATAGTGTTCTCTGTTGCCAGCAGCTTCATAAAGAGAGTAAAATGAACTGGACATTGAGATGATGCTATCAGTTTAATTCTGAGCTAGGTATCCCCAATGGAACTCCCTATCAGGTTATCACTAAACTGGTGAAAGTGACCTATACTGGTACACAAGGATGTATACAGGAACAAACACTGGAAATCAGAGGTGGCTTTATCGTACCTGTCTGCATTGTACATTTTGCACACTCCCATTTTGTTTTCAAACCCATGAAATCTGTTCTTAATCACAGATAACAAACAGAACACCTGAAAAGCAGGATCTGAAATCATCCTGTGACAATAGGCCTGCCACAATGACTACTTCAGATTACCCTCCCTTGCCACACTCCTCCCACAGCATGTGATGCTATTGTCATCAGTCCTTGTTTTTCAGGCCTGGCCTCAACCCAGCCCCAGAGTGTACCTGTAATAAACAGCATGGGGAGCAGCCTCACTACCCTGCAGCCCGTCCAGTTCTCCCAGCAGCTGCACCCATCCTACCAGCAGCCCCTCATGCAGCAAGTGCAGAGCCACATCAACCAGAGCCCCTTCATGGCTACCATGGCCCAGATACAGAACCCTCACGGTAAGAATGTGAGCTCATCTGCTCAAGCAAACAACAGAATACTCTGTTCTGGAGCATTTGCTGGGTCCTTGGGCTTGCAGCACCCTACCTTCCTCTTCTATTATTGTTGCTCTAATGATGGCATTTTTCTATTGCATTCATCATCCTGTCCCTCCACTCCCACTGTTTTGGAGACAAAAGAGCGGGTCCACATGCACAAGGAGAACAGCTCAGCCAAACCAGCCTCATGAAAAGCTCCAGCATTCACATGATCTTCCTTTCTTTCCTGTACAGCTCTCTACGGCCCCAAGTCTGAAGTGGCCCAATACACACACACAGGCCTCTTGCCACAAACCATGGTGATAACAGATACAGCCAATCTCAGCGCCCTGACTAACCTGACACCAACCAAACAGGTAATGGCTTTTAGCACATGCCTTCACTCTCCCACTTTAGAATTGTACCAGTCTGCAGGGAGCTCCCTGCTTGTCAGAGATGTTTTGGGTGTGTGGTCTCTGCGATCCCAGTGGGATGATCTTTCTTATCTCCTCATCTTGCTGGCACCAGCAGCGATACTGGACGCATTAGAGTAAGCCCTTCACTGCATCACCAAGGAGGATTTAATCTCCTTGGTAACAGCACCTGCTCACTCTCCTCTCCTGCTTCTTAGAACAGATGTAGAAACCGGGCACTTACCTTTCTTTTCTCTAGGCATTCACACCTGAGTCGGAGACCCACACAGAGTCTGGGATGCACACACCAGTGTCACAGGCTCCAACAATACATTTACAGAACCAAGACACAACCATCCAGCACCTTCAGCCAGGCCCTCGCCTCACCTCAAGCCCTGCTGGTAAGAGCAGCAGCCACTACCTTAACCCACCTATTGCCTAGTTTCTTTTGCCAACACTGTAAAAATCCAGTTAGAAAAAGGTAACTGGGGCTTATGATTCTCTTAGAGGGCTCTAACAGTGTCTTCGGGGTGTGTGAATGCTGATACAAGGAAAAGATTTCAGAGCACAGTCTGTGTAAGGCCAAACTGGAAATGGGAACCTTCTTCAAAATCCAGAGAGGAAACTAACCTCAGAAATACTGACAAAATCAGTGCCCATGAATATCCAGTCTTGTGGGCAGTTTTTAGGGCTGAAAAGCCCAACAACCCCTCATATGAAGAGACTCCAGTTGGAGCTTCCAAGTTCTAAGAGAAGAACTAGGCCATGAACAATTATCTAGAACCCTCAAAACTGAGCTCCCTGAAGGCTGTTACCCTTAGTATTTTAGGCTAGGTGCGGACTGAAGCTAGGTACATAACAGCACACAAAATAGGAGTTATGTCCCTGTGCCTGGAGAGTTCAGTCATGCTGGAAATGTGAGTGTGCACACATAAGGGGACTGCAGTGAGAATCTGAACTTAACTTCTTCCTGTGCCTTTGACAGTGTCCTCCAGCAGCCTGGTGCTGTACCAAAGCTCTGACTCCACCAACAGCCACAGTCAGCTGATGCCATCCACTCACAATGTCATCGAGACCTTCATCTCCACGCAGATGGCATCCTCCACTCAGTAATCATGACAACTAGCTCAAGGGTGACTGCCATGACCAACCTGTCAGGTCCAGCTCCAACTGTGTTTGCCATCACTGTCTTTGCTGCCTTCCACGGGAAGGAAAGGCTGCTGCACTCAGCCAACCTCCAGCCCCTACTGCCTCATACAAATCATTTACTCAGCTGCCTCCATAAGAGAAGATGTCTCAGGCTCAAGACAGAAGGCATGGAAGGATGATGTTGGCACTAAAATCCACTGCCTCCCAAATAAATAAGCAAACCCAAACCCCAACAGCCAACCTAAAATGACCAGACATCCTGGCCCAGAAGGATTCAAGACAGGGATCTGTATACAATATTATCCAGAGCATGGATGGGACCTTCATTGCGCTCAGCCTTCATCAATTTGGATCTGTACAAACCTGCCAAGACCAGACTAAGCCACGCAGGAAAGAGTAAAAATGATCTGCCAAAGAAGGGATGCTCTAAGGAAGCACCAATGGGAACTATGATAAATAATAGTATCTTGAAGGCAAGAGTGAGAGAACCTGGCTCCTGACATTGCAATGAAAATTACCACGAAACAGGTTCAGGAATGGCTTGGCACAAACCTGTCAGTATTGGATCACTGAGTACAAGCTACAAATCCTTTAATTAACTACAGAAATACCAAACATTCTCAGTTAAAAATGACCTGCTCTAAAATCATGCTGTCCTAGTGGAAATGGCTTGGTTATTTTTGATATAGCTCTGCTTTGTTTTAAATGCAGAAATTAAAGTTTAACAGCAGCAAGGAGATTCCAGTTCTTTGCATTACCTATACGGATTCTCATGTGTCTTGCTGAATGAGCAGAGGGTGACATTCTCCACCAGCCCCTGACACTGCATTCATGTCCAAATGCTCCACAAAGAGCAGTGATTCCTTCAGTTGTTCTCTATAGAGATGTCAGCTTCACTTTAAAGAACCCAGTTCATTCTTAGCTTCTCTGTAGGCTAAATTCTGTAGTTCTTGACATGCAAATAATTACCATGGGGTCTAAGAGTCTTACTCGCACTAAGTTAAGGTTTTTAGCCCTATGGATCTACTTGTACAATTCCTTTTCTAATTATTCTTCTCTATTTACTCTGGATGTTCACATCACTAATACATGGCTAGCCAGACATGAACAAAAACCTCAGTTAATGTTTTTGTCTTTGTGACCAAACCAAGAGCTATTCTTTCAATTGTAAAATGGATGAAAACCCTCACGGCTAGAATGTGCTCAGACTCTTCAAAGGTTAAGAGAATTTCTAAAGAAAAAGCCCAACAGTGAACTCTTCAGGTATCATACCTGGAAATCCCAAAATTGCAGCTGTCCACTCCAGTTGTTATTGATAAAAGCCTCTTTCTAGATATCCTCGGCCATCAAAGACCCATTTCAGTAACTAGAGTCTGACGAATTTCATCCTAGAGTTGTTTCCTAATCTCCCATGTGCAGCAGTTGCAAATACATAAAACTTCCAGTTAGCTTAAAAATAATCATCATAAAACAAGTCAAAAGGTAACGTTTAGACCACTATGCATTTGAAACCCCAGGTGGTAGCTTCAGTATACTGACGTTTTAACTGCCCGTAAGGCAAGTGACTTCTGCTGGCACATTCAGTTAGATTACAAGCTAATTTTCTACATAGCTTTGCCATTTTTGGATGCCAACTGTGTTTTCTTGAGTAAAAAACCAGCAAGAATCTTACAGTAGGAAAGAAAACATCTTGGGTTTTCCTATGCTCAAAGAGCAACTTCTATTTCAATTTCTCTAATCTGACTTTCTGGTCTCCTGAATAGTGCCAGCAAGTTAGAGCTACTGAAACCCAACAATCTTAAAAGCAGAAGGGTATTTATCCAATAGCAGGTCATTTCCTGAAATACCAGGACTGAAGTATCAACAGACTAAGAGCCATACTCAAAACTACCAAACCCCACTGCATTTCAGACAGACAGATGTCATAATCAGTTAAAATAAAGACTGAAACACAGTGACTTTTAACTTAGGCTTAAGTCCTTCCTATAGCAATTTCATAGCATTAATCACCAAGCAACTACAGAGCCATCTTCAGCCACCTTTATCCCCATTACAGGAGCCACCTGAATACAGCAAGAAAGCTACTATTGTATAAAACCTGCCAAATTAAGTAATAATGTATTAGAATTTAATAACAACAAATGCCATGAAAAAACTATACATGAAAAGACATTTCAACAGACACAACTTGAACAGAACTACTTCTATAGGTGAAGTAAGTTCACTGCACACTCTTCTTATAGGCAGGGCACCCTGGAGAGGGGCAGATTACAGAAGGATTAGTAACGTGGCAGGTTTCAACAAGATTGTTATGATGGTCAGAGGAAAAAAAATAAGGGGGCCCTGATACAGGATGGTTTTGACAAATGAGTCTCTCACAGGCTGGAGCTATTCTTAGCAGGCAGCTGGGAGGAGGCAAAGAGAAAAAGGAGTTGATCACCTGTTGCCATGTAAACCAAATTCAATTCATCACTTGATTTCTCCAGGACACAAAGTTTGATTTCATAATGTGAAGGAACAGACCAGGAGGGATGCAGCTATGATTATAGCTCTCTGTCACACAAGTCTGCACAGTACTTAATCTTTTCACACTAGCTCTGCATAAGCAGCAGCATAGATAACCGCTGTGCAAAGAGAACAATGTTCCCTTCTCCAAGGGATACCAACCACATAGGAAGTTACTCAATTAGACTCTCAGGCCACTGAACTTCTAGAACAGAACCTTTGCCAACTCATTTTCCCCATTTGCAGCAACTCTTGTTGTCAGGGATTTTCCCAGCATCCTTCATCCATCATATTCACCTGCTGTTTCCAGAGCAAAAGCCTCATTCTTTTTTTCTCTTCTTCTTTCTCTTCTTCACAGCTCCTGGCAACACGGAGTTCTCTGGATGACTGCAGTCCTGTCTCTCATGCTGTCCGTTTGCAGACACCAACTGTGGCAAATCTTTGCAGATCTGATCACACTCTGCTGGCTCTATTATTTTCTCCTGAATATTGTTCTCTCCCCTAATTTTCATTTGCTGCTTCTTCTTCTTCTTCTTTTTCTGGCTGTGCTCTACATAACCCTGACTCTGATCCTGGCTGGAATCCTGGCACAGTGCAGGAAAAGCACTTTGCTTCATAATGTCTGCAGCTGACACAGCAGCCTCTTGGTACCTTTGCCACTCTTGGTCACTGTCCATCTCACTGGAAAGGCAGCAAAATGAAAGGAAATCACATTAAATTTTTGCCTTGAATTCAACCAAAGCACAGACAGAATAATCTGAGAACACCTGATAAACACCCAGTGGCTCTGGGACTCCGATAGCTATAGTTATCCTTGAACCAGTTTGAAGGCTGACATGTTCTTTACACATACTAGGAGGTGAAAGGACATGCCCCACAAACACTTCTAGGTCCCCAGCACTAAAAAACCAAACACAAAGAATCTGCCCTAGTCAAATGGAGGAATCAAATACACACTTCTCAAGCTCTTCAGCTTCCTATTCCCTTGTGGGAGTCCCAACTGCCTCCGAAATGTGGGCTGCAATTGTACTTCAGGAGCAAAGGAGCTGACACCACCTCACCTGGAGCTAGATGGCTGTCTCCTCCTTGCTGCAGGGCAAGGCTCTGATTTCCCACAGTCTCCTGGGACAGAGGAGGAGAAGAGGCGAAACCCTACAATATGTAAAGGGGAATTTTAGCCACGATATAAACCAGAAGTGAAAGCAATCATCAGCAATCTCTCTGCGAAACCTCATTGCTGTTATTGTAATGCTACAGCATTCGACAGCAATTATTTGGGACTATCTAGGACAACATAGGGCACAGAGATCACAGTTTCAAAGTAACACAAACATCAACAGGAATTCTTCTATTGCAAATGCTTATTAGGCAGATGGGTGTACAACCACCAATGGACAGGATCTGTCTCACTTATTTAACTAACAACGTCACAAAACAGCCACAATTGGCTGTGACTAAACTTACCATCATCTGCAGAGTCAGACTGCTGCCCAGAAGTTAGTGAGGGTCCTGACGAGTCCTTCAGGACAGTGATGAAACTAAACAGAAAACCCCAGTCAGGCCTTGGACAGGTTTGTGCAAACTGAGCTAAAGTTGGGTATTTCCAGGAAACAGGCCTATAGGGAGATGTCACACAGCATCTTACTTTCTAATTAGGAAGTGAAGCTGTCCCACCTCCCTGCTTTCAGGGCAGACCATTCCTTCTCTCCTGAGTAACACATGCCACAGGAAGGACTTAAAAGCAGAGTTTCTAAAGCCAACATTAAACACCAGGAATTCTAGTTCTCCAGGCCCACGCTGACACAGCAAAGCCAGTGGCAGCCCAATCTGAGGCATAGTGCCAGCACAACCCTGACTGAGGGATTGGTTTAGGTCATAAGAATAAAGTGAAGATTCTCACACCAGCCTTTACATGATGCAAATGCTAAGGCACCCAAATTCTGCCTTTTCCTCCCTACAACACACTCACTGCAGAGGCACAGACAGGCAGTGGGAGTCTTCTACAAGGGGGGCACAGCACATAGGCGAGGTTAGGGCACAAAATATTGGAAATCTGCATTAAATACAAGAATTAAGAAGAAAATAAGAGAAACAGTTTCTCCTCAACATCTAGGCTGCACTCAGATCTTTATTTCCTGTGTTTAGCACACAAAACTGTCAGCGTAGTTGGCCCATAGATCATGGTCACTCAGTGTCACATGCCAATACCTGTCTAGAATTGCTCCCAGTTTCTTTGCTACATGCGCTCTGAACTCTGGTGTTGTCTGTAGCTCATTTCCATCTTCTTCATGACTGTTCAACTCCTGCCTGTTTAAAATACGAATAATGATGATTGCTTTCAAGGCAAAGAACATCTGGTGCTCTCTCCCAAACAGGAGATAAGGGATGGAAAACTTTCTACCCTCTAGTAATTAATTCATACATAATAGGGGAGACTGCTAAGACAGATGGGAAATAGTTCAGTAGTAACAGTTCAGTTTCCAAGAGAGCTAAACATTATTTACCCATCTCTATCACAGTTGGATGACTTTTCTCGTTGAAACAGACAACAATAGCAAACAAATCATGTCAGGACATCCCACCTCTTGCATGCAGCTGCCGCGTATGTTGCCATAATTCATACAATTATGAACTCTCTCCTCGGTTTTATTAAGCTGCCTGGCTGACACCCTTTGAAATTGAGCTTACAGAAGTGCTGCAGACTTAAGACAGGACAGCAGCATCTCCGCTCCAAGGCTCCTGGTTCAGTGGCTACTTTCCGCTGATGAGTGCTTGCCTTTGCAAATGCAATGTTTCTCAAAGAAAACCATTTCTGTATCTGTCACTGTTCTAATTCCTCCATGGGACGCTTGGAGAGTTGGGAGATTTCTGACAGCTGGAACTAGCACTGTACCTCACAGCAGTTCTATATTCCCCTGCTATTAACAACTGTTAAGACTCCAGCATAATTTCAGATTCCGGTTGGACTAATCCCCAAAATAGCACTAAGTATCCCGAGGTGCTAACTGTAAGCAGCACAAACACAACATACATTAACTTTTTCTGCAGTGAAACAGAAGCCTGAAAGCAGGAGTAAAAATACCTTAGGCTAGGCTGAGCAGGCTGCCGCTGTAACCGATCCCTTTTAAAGCCACCTGGCAAAGGAAGACGTAAAGGCAAGTTTAGAAGACCAGGGGCCAAGACCTCTTTAAACCCCTTTGTGGCACATGTGATTTTCTAGCAGTGCGGTAAAACACCGTGGTAAATCAGTTACGATGGAAAGGGAAACCTCCCACCGGCCAGGCTCTAGCAGACATCTTCCCGGGAAGGGGCTAGGGCTCTGCCCCGGCAGGAGGCCGCGCATCGCCGGGCCGGGCCCCCTTTTGAGGGCCCTTCTCTGTTCCCTTGTGTGCCGGCGGTTTCGGCGCCGCAGCAGAGGCGCCCTGCCTGACCACTGCGCCCCCGGGACAGCCCCGGGGCAGGAGGAGCCGCAGAGGGGCCCGGCCCTGACGGGCGGGGAAGGAAAGGAGGGCAGGACACGCCGGCGGGACAGCAGAGCTCCGCTGGCCGACAGCCCTCACCACCGCGCGGCTCCGCCCGCACAGCCGCCGCCGCCGCCTGCGCAGCGCAGTCCCAGGCGGCCTCCCGGAACCGCGCCGCCGCCTCGCCGCTGCTGTCCGAGTCCGAATCCGTTTCCGGGCCCGAGCCACCGCTGGGCGCCGCCATCTTGAAGGCGCGACGGCCGCGGAGCACGCTGGGTGCCGTAGTCTGGCCGCGGGGCACGCTGGGCGCTGTAGTCCATGGGGGCAGCCGCTGACAAGATGTCTGCGGCCGTGGGGAGCGCGGCTCCGTGCGGGGCTGCCCGGCACCTCCCGGGGCTGCCGAGCGACTTTGCGCTTCGTCAGACAGGCCGCGGGCCGGCTGCGCGCACAGGAAGGCTCTGCGGGCTGCAGGCCGGGCCTTCCCAAAGCCGCAGGAAGCTGGGAAGGGAGGGAACCGCCAGCAGCTGGGTGTCGTCAGCAGGAGCGGGAGATTCCGTGAAGAAGCACTATTTACACTCAGCGTTGGCACCGCCACCGGCGCGGACGGTGCTGAGGAACCCCAGCATGGCGAGGAGACCCGGGCGGCCCGGCCGCTGTTTGCCATTGCCCGTTCTCACGGCTCGTGCTGCTGGGAAGCGCGGTGCCGCCGGTGTGGACGCGCTGAAAGCGGCCGCGGCTTGTTGGCACGTCCATGTGCTGCGGTGCAGCGTCCTGCCGCGTGTGCCGCGGCGGAGAGCAGCTTCGCGTTTCTCAGCGGCAACAGCTCGCACAAAGACAAGAGTGAAAAACACACCAGTGACACCAGAAAGCCAGTACTGCTTTCGCACGCGTAGGGAGGGAGAGAAGGCTTGGCATTAAAGACTTAAGGATGTAGAAAGGTTGAGCAACTGTAATAAAATTGTCAGCACTTTGTGTGACAGCTCTGAAATTTCACTGCTCCAGAAATACTGCCGGCCCTCAAACTGACATTCTGGTGCTGTGGACAGCACACGGATCTGCTAAGTGTAAAGACAGGATGGGACCCTTCGGCTGTAGCGAGTGAGAAGATACACATCTACACAAGAGTCATTATGTAAAATGTGTTAGCCAAAAAGCGTCAGATTCCCTCACCTCTGGCAGGGGAAAGAAAAGGGGCATCTCCTCTGCCTGTGCCTTTTGCAACTGCTTCATACGTGCATTTGGAATGACAAGTTCCATGGATAACAAATTGGCATTATCCAATCCAAAAAGGCATTAAATCTTTAAAACCTGAAGGTTGCATGGGGGATATTCTCTTCAGCACTCTTACCCAGCTTGCCTTGGTGGATCTTTCATCTTGGCTTGACTCCTCTGGCCACCTCCTTCTCACTGGCTGTCAGAGACACGGGGATTTCTGCAGCAGGCTGTGGCCGTGTTTCACTTTGACTATTTGCCTTCACAGATGTCAAGCAGCAGATGCTTCAAAGCTTGTACTACTCGAGCAGATCAGGCAAAGTTCAGTGTGGGCCTGCTCTGAAGTACGGCAGCTTCCAGAAACAGGATCCAGAAAGGAACAGATGAATGCCTGTCACTGATCAGAAATAGCTGTATGGTCTCCCACCTTTCTGGTGTGGTACTGAAAACAGAGCAGGGAAATGAGCAGAAGCTCTTGGATATGGCTCTTGCTGAACAAAGGCAAAAGGCCAGATAGGAACTCTGTCATGTAGAAATTCCAAGGGGTTTCCCAGATGTAATTTAATACTCAATTAAGATACCATTGGATTAAAGATGCAAGTAAATCCAGGAGTATTGATGAGAAAAATACTGATAAGAGGATCAAGGACTTGGATTCCTGATACATTTATGACTTCTGTAATTAAGAATTTTAGGAGGGGGGTTGTGGGTACCATAAATATTGACATATGTTTGACAATCTTATGATTTAAATCATGAGAAAGTGAATAAATCAAAGTGATTTATCCTCGTGCACACCATGAGAATGAACTGGCAAGCAGGGCACCAGGTTTTTCTAACTCTAAGCAGTCATAGGCTACCATCTACACTGAAGGAATAAGTGTTACAATTGTCACCGGGCAGTGACAATATTCCCTGGCTATTGTCATGGCAGTAAGTGTATCTCTCTTCAGATTGCTTTACTTATCCTATGACACCCAAACAATAGTGTTCTGAGCATTTCTTACTCCATTATAATACCAAAAATCAACTTTTTTTTACTTTTATACCGAAATTCTTTTGACTCCAAACATACCTGGTAACTAGTCCAAACCAGTCCAAATTTCACATGCTCATCTTTGTTTTAACCAGCATCTGGAGGATACCACTTAGACCTTTGGGGCCCTGTTAACTTCTGAATAATCGGGTACCACACTGAGATGCCAAATTTTTGCTTGAATGCTGAAGCTGTGCCAAACTGTGCTGCTTTACTGCCTTGTGGCATATCAGAGAGTACACAGGGTAGGACACCTTTACACCGTGTGTCCTAATGTTATACCACTATCATAGAATAGTTAGGGTTGGAAAGGACCTTAAGATCATCCACTTCCAACCCCCTGCCATGAGCAGGGACACCTCCCACTAAACCATGGCACCCAAGGCTCTGTCCAACCTGGCCTTGAACACTGCCAGGGATGGAGCA